>JALIZH010025282.1:0-36401 GCA_030522465.1 Rhipicephalus appendiculatus
TAGTACTTTTCCTGTACTCTTGCGATCGTGCGGGAAACACCGAGACGTCCAGCCGTCGGGTCGTCGTGTAGGGCCTGGAGGACTTCTGGTCTCATTGCTGATGGAACCACGAGAAGGTGTTTGGCTCGAAGGGGCGCGAAGTTCTTCTTTAGGAGGACTCCGTTTCGCAGGAAGAACGACGCCAGTCCTCCCTTGAATACCTTGGGAACAGTGGCGCTCTTGCCCTCGAGGTATTCGATAAGGCTCCTGAGTTCTGGGTCCGTTCGCTGTCACTCGGCGAAGTCGTCGGCACTTATGGTTCCCAGGAAGCCGTCATCATCCTGGTCGTCCAGCGGCGGTGGGTCGACGGGGGCACGAGACAGGCAGTCGGCGTCAGAGTGTTTTCTTCCGGACTTGTAAACGACGGTAATGTCGAATTCTTGAAGTCTCAGGCTCCACCGTGCGAGGCGACCAGAAGGGGTCTTTCAAGTTAGCTTGCCAACACAAGGCGTGGTGGTCGCTCACAACTTTGAAGGGCCTGCCGTAAAGGCAGGGGCGAAACTTTGATGTAGCCCAGATGATGGCAAGGCACTCCTTTTCTGTTCTGGAGTAGTTGGCCTCTGCCTTTGATAGCGACCGGCTAGCATAACTGATAACCCTTTCCAGTCCGTCCGTCCTCTGCACAAGGACGGCGCCGAGTCCTATGCTGCTCGCGTCGGTGTGCACTTCTGTTTCGGCGTGTTCGTCGAAATGTCCAAGTAACGGAGGCGTTTGCAGGCGTCGTTTTAGTTCTTGAAATGCTTCCTCCTGCGGCGTTTCCCACTTGAACTACACGTCGGTCCTGGTGAGGTCAGTGAGAGGCTCGGCGATGCGGGGGAAGTTTTTAACGAACCGCCTGTAATAGGCACACAAGCCGAGAAATCGACGCACGGCCTTCTTGTCGCTGGGTGGCGGGAAAGCGGCGATGGCGGTTGTCTTTTGTGGGTCGGGGCGTACTCCGGATTTGCTTATCACGTGGCCCAAGAACAAAAGTTCTTCGTACGCGAAGCGGCACTTCTCTGGCTTGAGGGAGAGTCCGGAGGTCTTGATTGCTTGAAGTACAGCTTCAAGGCGCCGCAGGTGTCCGTCGAAGTTCGAGGAAAACACAACGACGTCGTCCAAGTACACAAGGCAAGTCTGCCACTTCAAGCCGGCCAGTACAGTATCCATAACGCGTTGGAAGGTCGCGGGGGGCCGAGCAAAGACCAAAAGGCATGACCTTAAATTCGAACAGGCCGTCTGGTGTTATAAAGGCAGTCTTTTCTCGGTCTCTCTCGTCGAATTCGATTTGCCAGTAGCCCGTCTTCAGGTCCATCGACGAAAAGTACTTCGCGTTGTGGAGTCGATCCAGGGCGTCGTCTATCCGTGGGAGGGGTACACGTCCTTCTTCGTGATCTTGTTCAGGTGACGATAGTCGACGCAGAAACGTAGTGTGCCGTCCTTCTTCCTCACCAACACCACGGGAGACGCCCAGGGACTCTTGGACGGCTGGATTATGTCGTCGTGTAGCATTTCGTCGACTTGCTTCTTTACGGCTTCGCGTTCTCGCGTCGAAATTCGATACGGGCTCTCACGGACTGGTCGGGCACTTTCTTCAGTTATGATACGATGCTTGGCGACTGGGGTCTGTCGAATTCTTGACGACGACGAAAAGCAGTACCTGTATTGCCGGAGCAGGGTTTTGAGCTGTCCTTGTTTATGCGTCGGCAGGCTCGGATTTACGTCGAAAGCTAGTTGATGAGCTTGGTTCATCGTAGCGTGTTCGGCAGACTCGGCGAGGGCGAGGGCAGTGCTGGCTTCCACAAATTCTTCGACGTAGGCGACCGTCGTGCCTTTGCTCACGTGCTTGTATTCGTTGCTGAAGTTCGTTAGCATCACTGTTGCTTTCCCTTCACGCAACTCGGCAATGCCTCTTGCGACGCAAATCTGACAGTTTACAAGCAGGTGCTGATCGCCCTCGATGACGCCTTCGAAGTCTACGGGTTTTTCGGTGCCGACGGAAATGATGACGCTGGAGAGCGGAGGAACGGTCACCTGCTCTTCTATAACATTCAACGCATGGTTCCTTGGCGTCGCGTGGGGCGGGAGCGCTTTGTCTGAGGTTAGTGTTATCGACTCAGACCTCAGGTCGATGACGGCGCCGTGGTCACTTAGGAAGTCCATTCCAAGTATCACATCCCTGGAGCAGTTTTGTAGAATTACAAAGCTCGCAGGATAAGTCCGGTTATTGATGGTGACTCTCGCCGTGCAGACTCCAATTGGCGTTATCAGGTGACCTCCAGCTGTCCGGATTTCGGGTCCACTCCAAGCGGTCTTTACTTTCTTCAGCTTGGCGGCGAATGGCCCACTGACGACGGATTTGTCGGCCCCCCGTGTCGACGAGAGCGGTGACGTTGTGGCCGTCGATGAGAACGTCGAGGTCGCTAGTCCGTCGCCTTGCGTTGCGGTTAGCTCGCGGTGTCGGGTCACGGCTGCGTCGATTTGTTGCGCTGCTTCCATCTTGCTGCGTCGTCAGGTGTAGCTCGGTCCGCGAGGTTTCGTCGGCAGGGCTCTGTCTGCTTCCCGTCGTGTTCAGCAGGTTTCGTCGCGGCGTCGTCGTCGGCGGAGGATCTTCGGTAGTTCGACGTACAGCAACCGCACCTCCATCGGTTACTGCCCTTAGTTTTCCGGGTACGGGCTCGGAGATCGGCCCCGAGCCGGACTGGTGTACTGCCTGCGATGCGGTGAGGTGTAGCGGCCTGGCGACCGTGAACGGGAAGGTCGTCGGGGTGTCCACTGCGCTCCTGTGAGGTAGTCGGCGATGTCACGAGGTCGTTCGCCAGGCTGCGGACGCGGCGCATTTACGGCGAAACCACGCAGTCCCATCTCCCGGTACCTGGCAGCGGCGGTACGTGTGCCCGGCTTCACCGCAGTGGTAGCATAGCGGGCGGTGGTCAGGGGCGCGCCAAACGTCGGTCTTCCTCGGAGGGTAGCGCTGGCTGGCAGGTGGGCGGTATGGCGCCGGTGGCGGTGGGGGCGGAGTCTGGCGGCGGTACTGCGGCGGTGTGGTGTCTTGACGGGGGCGTGGAGCGGGAGCGTAGCGTCGGGCTGCAGCAGCGTAGCTCATGGCTTGCGGCTGAGGCTGTTGCGACTCAGGGGCACCCAACGACTGCTGGATTTCCTCTCGAACAATATCTGCGATCGAGGAAACCTGCGGCTGGGATGACGGGAACATTCGACGAAGCTCCTCGCGCACTGCGGCCCTTATGGTCTCACGCAGGTCATCTGAGCAGAGGGATTGAATGTCGGCGTAGCCTGTCGTCGAGCGGCGATTGAATTGCCGGGTGCGCATCTCCAGTGTCTTCTCGATTGAGGTTGCCTCTGTCAGGAATTCATGGACGGTCTTGGGTGGGTTCCTCATCAGTCCCGCGAAGAGCTCCTGCTTGACCCCTCGCATGAGGAAACGGACCTTCTTCTGCTCGGTCATGTCAGGGTCGGTGTGTCGGAAAAGTCGTGTCATCTCTTCGGTGAAGATTGTCACGTTTTCATTCGGGAGCTGGACCCGTGTTTCTAGTAAAGCGGCGGCCCTTTCTTTACGTACGACGCTTGCGAACGTCTCCAGGAAAGCGCTGCGAAACAGGTCCCATGTTCGAAGTGTGGACTCCCGGTTCTCGAACCAGGTCCTTGCCGCGTCTTCTAGGTAGAAGTAGGCGCGGCGCAGTTTTTCGTCTGTGTCCCAGTTGTTGAAGGTGGCGACACGTTCGTAAGTCTCTAGCCAGGTTTCGGGGTCCTCAGTTGGTGATCCATGAAAAGTCGGTGGCTCTCTCGGTGGCTGGATAACGATGGTTGCAGGGGACACAGCGGCCGTCATCGTGCCTGTCGTCTTCGTCGCCGTAGCTTTCGGCTTGTCGGGTAGAAGTCCGTGCTGCGGGGGGAGTCCTTTTAGTCTGCGGCTGGCTCGACTGTCCGTGACGGGGTAGGTGTCTTCGTCCCGAGTTGGGCTGGGCTCACGGCTTGACGGGGGCGTCCGGTACATGAAAGAAGCAGCACCTCCACCAGATGTCACGTGGGTGTGACGTCGACGAAGGCAGCAGGCGACGTGTCCAAGATGAAACTGTTTATTAGGCCGAACTTGTGGCCGCTAAACGGAAAGTAAGATTACAGCGATACACGCTGGCACTGATAGCGGCGAACAGAGCGTCGACCGTCGATCAACTGAACTTCGTTGGAACGCGCCGGCTTTTATAAATCACGCGTCGAACATTCTAGCCTTATCACTAGTCGTCGCGCAGGCTCTGGAATAATCTTGAGTGTTACCGTCTTGCGTGCAATCTTAACAAAACGATCTACTATAACCGAGAAGCTTCTGGAACAATATGGCTCGGTCTGCGCCGAGCACTGCTGATAGTCTTTGTGGGCGGAAACCGAATACAGTAAAAGAAAGGCGCGTGGCAATATACATTTTCAAAATGTATCTAGATGCAAAAAAACAGACACTTAAGAGTATTGCAAACATACTATTGTATCACGACACTGCTCAACCCCGGGTAAGAGCCACAGTGGTGAGCTACTACAGGTCAATCACCGGTGAATCACCTACATGACCAATCACCTGTGAATGCTAGATATACGCTGGCCTTTATATCTCTGATATCCTATTCAGCTAAACTATTTACGGCAGGGTAAGTGGGTGCGCTGAACCGTTACATTATGTTACGCTTATCAGCTCATGCATAAAACGAACGATTCAGAGCGCTGGTCCATTCTCGCAATTAAATTTACAATCAAAAACATTTTAAGAGCCGTGCTGTTTCAGCTCCAGGTTAGGCGCCTGATTATGTGCAGAAACTCGCCCTGCTATGCTAGCTGCCCAGAAACCACCGGGCACAACTGCGCTTAGCAACGCGCTGGAGCATAAAAACATGACTGATCCCTCCATCATAGGAATCGGTGTAACACGAAAGTGAAAAGTGTATTCACAGAAGTAGTGCTCATTGTGTAGTGAGTATGAGAGTTTGTAGTATGTCCATTGGTGTTTTACAGCTATAGCACCGTTTGACGTGGATGCACCCACGTCAACGCCTAGTGGCACATCTCCATCGCGACGAGTAACGCCCGTGATCATTACGCGTTGTGGCAGTTGTACTTTTTAACTTATATATCTGGACACAGCGTATCACGAATCGCGCGCAAAGATTACATCAACAAGCGCGTAATAAACACTGGTACTGTGCACTTCTTCAAAGCGTCATCATTCAAGGAAAGCAACGGCACGGTGTGCGCTCCAGGGTGCTGCGGTAACCTACGCCTGTGCTCATGCATACACTACTACACTGCGCTTCAGCAACAAGGGAGGCAGAGCTTGAGCCGCGAACGCGCGCTGGGGTTCCGCGTTCCACTGGCCTCCGTCTCGCTCCACCAAGGCACCACATTCGTCCATCGACACCATTGCCTTTCTGCCCCGCTTACCGCCGCCGACTACTTCGAGGCTATCGCACTCGAAGTAGTCGGCGGCGAAACACCGTTGGTGCATGTGGAAGCTGCACTACTCCGACAACAAGCCGTAACACGCTAACACAAAGCGAAAGGCAAAGAGCATAGCTAGAGTGACACATAACTGTGTCTCAGGCAACTCCCCGATGCTAGCGCGGCCAGTGTTTGTTGCTGCTATTGAGACGCTTTAACCATGGTCTCCGAAATTGCGCGCCGGCACGCAGTCTCGGACGCTGTGCGTCCGAGATCGTTCTCTATCGGTGCTAGTAAGTGTCATGCCGCCTTACTTCTCTTCATCACTCGCAGACAGGCGGCACTGCCCGGCGCCGCCAACAGATAGCACCGAGCGAGAGAGATTGTGAGAGATATAAGACGCGTTTGTAGAATGTCTTTCGTCTGCCTCTTCAGCCCAGTCGGTATAGAGCGTCGGGCGCATACCGTCGCGGGCCGAGGAGTCGAAGGCTTGATTCCGGGCGAGGGAAGATTTTTCTGAAAGTTTTTTTTCTTTCTCATTTGGTAGCGTCCATTTTATCAACGTCATATCCCTGACAGAAATGCGTCACTAAATTATTGGTGGACGCCGGCACCAAACACTTTCGTGTTAAAAGGAGAGGCGGAAGAAAATAAAAGCGGAGAGGAGGAGAAGATAAAAAAGATAAAATTCGTTGCCGAGGCGGGATTCGAACTCAGTACCCACGGACCGAAGGCGAGCATCGTAAGCACTCTCCTAACCAGGCAATATTTTAGTTTACGGTATCTATTAAAACTGAAGCAAACGTACATACATAATGAAAAGAAAAAAAAATCCGCAGATCCCATGCGTTGTAGGAATCGGTTTTATGCGAAACAACTAGTCGGCGAGTAACTTCCTATGATGCATTTTTCGACTTCCAGCCCAGGGTTACGAGGTGGATCGACCTGGCTTTATCAGTGTAGAATTTGTGTGCACACCATGGGTTTACGAGGAACGTCGACTACAGTGGCGTTTAATGGGTAACTTAATCGCTACATCTCGTCAGCACTCACGTTAGGCCACAGACGTTAGTATTATCCAAATGATGTGCAATTAACGGCGCGATAATGTGAATGTGATACGTAACTCTCCTCAGCGTATTCCTCCGGGGTCGAGCGACATTTTAATACAGCTTGCTGAATGAAGGAATATAAATAGATTGTTTATTAGACTGCTATTAAAGTGGAGCCAACGCTCGAATCACAATCCGCGTTAACGCGACAGGACGCCTGTATCATAGGAGGACTTATGTAATGTTTATTCCTTTGTTATAAAATTAGTTAACCAGCACTGGAACCCCAATTGACGTTGCACGGATAATACCCCTGCGCAAGGTATATTAACAAAGAAGTTTGAGGACCACGTGTGGCTCTGTGGTAGAAAACCTGGCTGCCACGCAGAACGCTTGGGTTCGATTCCTCCTGGGACCCTCACTTCATTCGTTGCATTCATTTGATCAACGCTGCCGATGGCGTTTTTAAATGCGAAGCATTTCTTGACGAACTTCGGCGACTTTGAGCGTATCTATCTATCTATCTATCTATCTATCTATCTATCTATCTATCTATCTATCTATCTATCTATCTATCTATCTATCTATCTATCTATCTATCTATCTATCTATCTATCTAGCCGCCTACGACTTTGTGCTCGCCTGGCCGTATCGTTAATGGGATTTATACCAAAATTGGTATGCCATAACATGATTGTATGACAAACATGAATGACTGGTCATATCATGAAAATCATGATTAACTTGTCATAAAAGGTATGATTTACACGCCATGGCCATAGTGCTCTTGCGGCCGTTTTCTTAACTTTATATATCCAAAAATTGGTACGATGAGACATTTCTGCATGCCCAACATAAATCACCGGTGTTAATATGAAAATCATTACATGCATGTCATGTACAACATAATTTACATGCCACGCTCATGGCGCGCTGACGGCCGTTTCGCTAGCTTGATATACACCAAATTTGGTATTGAGTGACGTGACTGTATGACAAGCATAAATGACAAGTGATCATATGGAAATCATGATATCTCATGTGAACCATGACATGCATGTCACGCTCATGACACTCTCGGGGTCGTTTCGCTAGCTTGATATGCACCAAATTTGGTATTGAGTGACGTGACTGTATGACGAGCATAAATTACAAGTGGTAATATGGAAATCATGATATGTCATGTGCAACACGACTTGCATGATACGCTCATGGTACTCCCGTGGCCGGTTAGCTAGCTTGATATGCACCAAACTTGGCATTGAGCGACGTGATTGTTTGACGAGCGTAAATGACATGTGGTAATGTGGAAATCATGACATGTCATGTGCAACATCACTTGCATGCCGCGCTCATGACACTCTCGCGGCCGTTTCGCTAGCTTGATATACACCAAAGTTTTAAGGCGGAATCCTTTGATGTCGCATGCTCACGTCCGTCCGTCCGTCCCTCCAGCCGTGCCTTGGCACGGTGCCAGGTGGGCGCTGGGTTGCGCAAACGGATGCCGGTCGCGTTGGACTCTACAGCGCTCGCGCTTTGCTTGCGTCGCGTCGCGTCGCGTCGCTCTGCCCGGCGTCTCTACTCATGCAAGTAGGGAGACGCGCGCATCACATTCCACTCTGACCGACCGCGTCTCAGTGGGTACAGGCGTTCGAGGAACACACCTTGGAATATACAAAGTGTCCGTCAATTTAAATGCTGGAACGCGGATGCCGTCTGCACAATGCGCAAAGAGCGAGAATACGAACGCATGTGAAACGGAGGCAGATCGGTCTCGCGTATCGCTGCGATTCGGGGTAAAAAATTAAGCAAACATATGTGGCAGGTGGTAACATGTAAATTTTGGCATGCATGTCATCTACAATGCCATTTATATGCCAGGCTCATGGTGCGCTTGCGTCCAGTTCGCTAGCTTCATATACACCAAAATTTGTATTGCGTGACGTGACTGTATGATGAACACAAAGGACAGGTCCTAACATGTAAATAATGGCATGCATATTATGTACAGCATGATTTGCTTCTTGTTGGCTGCCTCGCATTACATCAATTCCCACAGTGCGCGGGATCTGCCGGTTTTTTTTTTCTTAACGCTTTTGCGGTGGAATTACCAATGCCTGTTCTCGCCGTTCCTGGGTTGATATGCACTCTCTATCACCTGTGGCGCATCTCCGCATGCCGCGGCCTGTGGAGTACGGGTAAATGCAACTCGTGTCTAGAGGAAAGGGTTTGTTGACGTACGCGAAAAAGTTTCACGTTAGTCGTGTCATGACCGGATAGTCATATTCTTTGACCTTGTTAACCTCCCACACCAATTTTAAATTTTAGTCTACACCACGTAAGAAGGCGACCACAAGAGCACCCAGACGTAGGCGGCTAGATAGATAGATAGATAGATAGATAGATAGATAGATAGATAGATAGATAGATAGATAGATAGATAGATAGATAGATAGATAGATAGAAACGCTCAAAGTGGTTTGAGTTCGCTAAGAAATACTTCGAATTTTATGTCCAAGGGCACCTTTACAAGTCTCTACAAGCAGGGGAATGAGAGCATAGCTCTTTATGAACAATTGATAATCGCCTATCCAGGCATGCCAGCAGGTCAAGCGTATATGGGAACCATATTATTCCAAGGCTACAGGCGACAGAACGAGAAGATAGAAAACAATAGAAGAAAAAAAGAGAAAACAAGATAGAGAACAGAATGAGAAAAACTACAGAGAAAGAGAGGAAGTCTGGCATAGCAATGTATGCTACATTAAAGAAAGGGGTGGGAAAGGGAAGCGAGAATGAGGAGGAATGATGTGAGGTTGAGCAGGAGGGAAATCCCGCAAGATCCGCGGCTTCCTCCGTGTTAGCACCACTAGTGCATGGCTGCCTGAAATTTTTCTGCTCAAAAATGAAGCTGCAGTCATACCGGTGCATTCGTCAGTACTCAAAGGCAGGACCTGCATCTGCTTAACTTCTTGAAAATTTTCCGTAGTTCCGCCAAGTTCAGATGAATTTTTCCAAATGGCATGTTAGATTATTATTAGGCTGCGATGCTGAGTACTTTGCAAAATATTGGTGCGAGTGCTATCAGCTACCATTGCTATTAGTGACAGTGCGCACTGACACAAAAATCGAGTTATTGGCGTGTAGACCACCTCGTGAGGGCTGATAAAGCCGAGGCCATGCGTCGACCAAAGGCTGTAGATCCCGATTTGAGGGAATAGGAAGCCGAGGACGAAGGGCCGCTAGTCCGAGATGCGGGAGTGCAAAGCGCAAGCCAAACGTCAGCGAAGAGCTGCAGACCCTGTGTTTTCTGCAAGAGAAGGTGAACGTCTACAGAATCACCTCAGCGTCCCCCAACCCCAACGCGAATTTCTGAACACAAACGTCAAGGACAGCTACTGCGGGTGTGACTGGCTGTAGTTCCATCAATATGTGCTTCGCGTCATTGCTGTTCGTTCCGAGGAACCACCATCGAAAAAACGAGGGTTAGTGATTGTTGTCGGGGGTGCATCTCAATTCCCCAATGTATCGTACACGTCACAACACATTAAGGTAACAAGTAAACGATAAACCACCCTGGAGAACAAAACTAAAGCACAAGTAAAGCTGACGCGGAAGATAAGGCCATCACTAGTACAAGGAACAGTAGTACATCAGGTGCACAAACGACAAGCTTCGCTCACCTCCAATTTCTGGGCAAGGATGGGGGATTGTAATTTTTAAGTGTGTTTCAGTTTAGGGACCCGGCTTCACGTCCATACATATATCTCATGTGGCGTGACCACTTTCAAATTCTAGTGGTCAATGCAGGCATAGAACAATGCTACCAATGCTCAAAACCAAGTCAAAATAAATGAATGAAGTCGAAAATAATATAAATAACAGAGCTGACGAAAAATAATCACAATGATTAGCTTAAAATACCTAAACGCCTATCGGAAACATGGAGCTTTCTATCGCACCGCGGAAGACAGGGCGCCACCACCGCGCCAAGCACGTGATTGCACTTGCAAGCGGCGCTTCTCCGGAACTACATTTCAAGGAACAAGAACTTGACGAAACTCGCCGCAAAAAACTCGTATTGCAACTGCTGTAACAAGTAAGAAATTGATAAAGCGCTGAAAGAAGTACTGCGCATGTCGCACAACGAGTTTGAGAATCTCTCTAAATATTCAGCCAGCTCCTCTTCGCGGACACCGCTGAAAAAGAAAAGCTGGTGGCGTGGAGTGTTGTTAAATGAAGTGGATTGAAGTGGGAAGCACGTGGCATGAAGTTGGGGACTGAAGTTGGAGGAGTGGCCGGAGAAGTAGCGGCTGTAGTGGGGAGTTGTGGGAGTGGTGGGCGGAGTCGCACATATCCGGAGTGGAATTCACCCACTTTCGGAGACAAATCCCACTACGACAGCCCCGGAACATGAAAGCCTCAACCAATAACAGCTTCCCTGTTAGAAGATTGTACTCGTGGTGGGGAAATACCACATGCCTACCTCATACATTGAAATCGTCGACGGTTTGGCAAACGGAGCAGTGGGAACTCTACGAAAGAGCATTGCTGGGCGTCTGTTTTACACAGTTCTTCAAGTTTCACAGTAGTTCAGCTTAATTTAGCGCATGATTTAGAACTACACCAATCGCTGTATGTATACGGTAGAAATCCATTTTAACACGAAAGTGTTAGCACGTGACGATAAGTGCTCGTGATGATAAGCGCTCGCCTGTAAAGTACGTGGCGATAAGCGTTCGCCGCACTTCCGACTCAGTTGCCGATGCAGATACATGCCACCGCGCATACGCGCTTTATAACTCTCAGACATTCTCTCTCACACGGTGCTCTCTGTTGGCGGGCGGTGTGGTCCTACCGTGTGTGAGCGGCGATGGGAGGTAATTTGACATCAGAGAGTCGCCCTAGATGCAGTTAGATTTGTCGCCATTCTCTTCGTATTTGCGTGTGACGGCTCCTTGTCAGAGTAGTACAGTTTCCGCAAGCAGCAACCCTGTTTCTCCGCCGCCAACTGCTTGGAGTGCGATAGCACCGAATACCAAAACTGCTTCAATAAGCGCCATAGAAAGGCAGCGATGTTGACGGGCGAGTGTCAGCGGGACGTGTAGCGCCTGCGCGCGTTCCTTTGCTTCCCGTGTTGTTGAAGCGCAGTGTGTTAGCGTATGCATGAACGCAGGCGCAGTTACCCTATTAATCGGAAGCGCACACCGCGCCGTTTCTCTCCTTAACTGACGACGCTTTGAAAAAGTGCATATCGAGCACGAGTATTTATGTCCATGTTGATGGCATCTTTGCGCTGGACTCACGATGCGCTGTATCCAGGTATATGTTCACGACCTCAGCTAGCACAAAGGTTAAATCCTGGGCGTTAGTCGCTGCTATGGAGATGTGACACTAGGCGTCAGTGATGGTGCATCGAAGTCAAACGGTGCTACTGCTGCCAAACGCCGATAGACATTGTACAAGCTCTCATACATCACTTGTGTTTACAATACGCAGTACTTTTCTGAAGACTTGTTTCACTTTCGGGTTATACTGATGCCTATGGCGAAGTGATAAACCAAGTTTCTTTTTTCTGAAATTCTGTTGCTTCTGAGTTTAAGTTACAATTTTCTGCCCTTTCCTTCACACGCGAACTCTGCTGTCGTTCACTATGCTCGTGATGCTGACGAAGTCCCCCTCATAGCACGGCTCCGCGCGCTGGCGTTGTAGGCCAGTTCCAAGGTGAGGTACTATTCATGACAAGGTCGGTGCAATGTGGCATTAGACGTGACCGCGCAGTGCCATTAGTGCCAAAAGTTTCGAGATCAGAACACCGCTACCCTTCATTCATCAAGGTTTGCTTAGGTGATGTCTCATTTTAGTGTACACCAGAGCACATCTACATCGCTCCCAGGCTGCTGGGGAGCCGAGCGGATACTTTCGCACCGAGACGCTCGACTGTCACGGCGAGCATTGGTTGCGCCAAGTAAACAAGTGCAGCTGCAGCTCTGAGACTTTAAAGTGCGCGAAAGTACCCGCTCGCGCCAATTTCGTGAATAAGAGCTCAACCGGGCACTACTGCTTCGTCTTTGGATACCAAAATAAACAGTGCAGAAGGAGCATATTGCTTAGCGCTGTCTGCGACGATGCACGGGAATGATGCAGGTGTGGCGTTTTCAGCTTCATCGTGATAATTGTAATCGAAACAGAAAAACTAGGATCCGAGTCAAAATGCGTGAGTAAGTGCACGAACTGCGTGTATGCTGGCGTGATGCCCACTTGTCCCATTTTACGAACGTAATTTGCGTGACACGCAGCTGGATTGAATGGAGAATATCCGACTGGGTGTGCTGGTTCAGCATACCTGAAGTGCAAGGCGTGACGGCGACAACGGACGGAGGCAGAGTACTCACAGAGAAAGTGCCTAAGTTCCGATCAAAAAACTAAAAGAAATTGACAGTTTCGCCGCAAAGGCGAAGCAATGAATGCGATAGCAACAAATTGGAATCTCCTGCGAAGAACGGCCAGCAGATCGAAATATGCAGCGTGCTGCTGAAGCACAAAGGACGCGCGTAAAGAACAAACACAGGACTAGCGCAACCGAACAACGTTCACAGCTCGACACTTAACACGCTGCTCAAACGAGCGCGAAGGAACAAGCGTACTGTTGTTACTTCACGGTGTCTCACCAGCGCGCTCCTTTCAAAAAAGGGGCCACTGCAGCCAGCAAAGTGACCTTTGTGCGCTCTCTAACTTACACGCAACCTTTCCGATGAAAGCCCACGACGTACAAACTGCCCCCGCCACAAAAAAAAAAAAAAAGCGCCCGTGTTTGCACGGGCGACTGGCTAAAGTACACAGCGCACGCATCACAACGAGCGGGGTGGC
Organism: Rhipicephalus appendiculatus; assembly: GCA_030522465.1. Classification (NCBI taxonomy): domain Eukaryota; kingdom Metazoa; phylum Arthropoda; class Arachnida; order Ixodida; family Ixodidae; genus Rhipicephalus; species Rhipicephalus appendiculatus. The sequence continues at coordinate 13,386 of JALIZH010025282.1, forward strand.
GGTAGCGGCGGGGCGCCGAGCTCGCCGAGCCGCCGAGCGCGCCCTTCGCGCCACCTCACTGGTAATGCACAAAACACGCTGATATTAAGCCTTGATCGGCGTTCCGACAGCGGTAAATGGTGTATATAAATAGCTCGCCGTGACTCTGCTAAAGGACGTGCTTCTGTGTGGCCGAGTGGTTAACGCCGCGCGCTGCGGAGCGAGAGGTCGCCTGTTCGATTGCACGCGTCGCAAATAAGCTTTTAATTATTTTTTGTGCCTTTTCTATATATATATATATATATATATATATATATATATATATATATATATATATATATATATACGTAGGTTATGAAGAGTCTGGCTTCGGTAGCCGTAGAACAAAATAGGAAATATATATATACGCTTCTAAAAAAACTATTTATTGGTGACGTTTCGATCGGAGACCGATCTTCATCAAGACGAAATTTACCAGGCTCCGATGCGCTTTTATATCATCGCCGAACCGAGAGAAAGAAAAAAAAAAGAGAAAAAAAAATAGGAGAAGGGTACATACTGATAAGTGGTCACCCGACCACGTGCGCGTACTTCTACATACGCATAGCACCTGTATTTTGGGAAAAAAAAAAACAATAAAGAGGTGCAGAAATAAACAACTGGCGAAACAACCAACCCCGTGCACATAGACATACAGACGTGTTTTCTGGAGGAAAAAAAAAAGAACAAAAAGTAAGAACGAAAAAAAAAACGAAAATACAAGTGGAATGTTAAGTACATTCCTCTGGTCCCCCGGCACATACTAAGATATACGAACAACACATGTTTCAAAGAAAAAAGTGAACACACCAAAAATATGTAGATTTACATCGATGGTCCAGGTGGGCACGTTAAGCACATTCCAGTGGTACATTGTGAAGTTTCACTGCTCAGGCTCACCCCTCATCTCCTCCCAGAGCTTGAACACAACAACAAAGTACATTCCTTTCGTCCATTGTCACGTCCCACCTATTCTACCCCCGCCCCTCCATAGTTGCTCTTGAAGCCTAGAAATGGGGGGGGGGGGGGAAGGGGGGGGTCGTGTCTATGTTTTTACGATCGCCGGTCTGTGGCTCAAGAATGTTTCAGAAGAAAATGGAGAGTGTTTTTTTTGAAATTGTCGCCGTGGGGCTCAAATATGTCACTCAGTCGGCTGTCCGAGGAGTGATTTCATTGTAGGCGGGGAATTATTTGAAAGTTGTCCACCCTTCTCGGAATGCGCGTGCAGATGTTGCATGCCCGACAATGTGCTCCTGGCGATATCCGAAAAAATACCAATAAAAAAAGGAGAAAGAAGTTTGAACGGGATCATTATTATCCTGAATCTTCCAGAGCGCGGATTGAAGGCAGTATGCCCGGAGTGATATTTAGACCAGCCTTTAATGTATCAAATTTATAAATCATATATGATTCGCGCTGTTCACGCTCCCTTGTACTGGAGAAACCGCTTTGTAAGAGTGTAACCTTGATGGAATCAAACGGGTGGTTTTCGGAGTTTATATCCGGAAGCGAATGAACATGTGAACGATGGTTATTGAAGTGGGTGCGGAAGGCCGTGTCATTCTGACCTATGTATTGAATACTGCATATTCCGCACTCGAGAATGTATACTACAGTAGAGCTGTCGCAGTTAAGGTTTGAGTGAATGGAGTATTTGAAATTGGAATGGGTGCTTTCAGCAACGTTGGTTACCTGTATGTGTTTGCACACCTTGCAGCGGGCCTTGCCGCATGGCTGACATCCAGTTATAGGTGTCTTATCGGTTTTTTAACGAACAAGATAATCCTTAATATTTTTGGGGCGTCTATATACAACTCGCGGAGGGGAAGGGAAAATTTTTGATAGCCGTTCACTCTGTTGTAAGTTGTTAAAGTGTCTCTTTAGAATTTTGTTTACGTTAGGGGGGTTGCTCCCAAATGTTAGAACCAAGTTTTTCCGTCCCTCTTGTTTTAATTCCCCCCTGCAATGAAATCACTCCTCGGACAACCGACTGAGTGACATATTTGAGCCCCACGGCGAAAATTTGAAAAACACTCTCCATTTTCTTCTGAAACATTCTTGAGCCACAGACCGGCGATCGTAAAAACATAGACACGACCCCCCCCTTCCCCCCATTTCTAGGCTTCAAGAGCAACTATGGAGGGGGCGGGGTAGAATAGGTGGGACGTGACAATGGACGAAAGGAATGTACTTTGTTGTTGTGTTCAAGCTCTGGGAGGAGATGAGGGGTGAGCCTGAGCAGTGAAACTTCACAATGTACCACTGGAATGTGCTTAACGCCCACCTGGACCATCGATGTAAATCTACATATTTTTGGTGTGTTCACTTTTTCTTTGAAACATGTGTTGTTCGTATATCTTAGTATATGCCGGGGGGACCACAGGAATGTACTTAACATTCCACTTGTATTTTCCTTTTTTTTCGTTCTTTCTTTTCGTTCTTTTTTTTTTCCTCCAGAAAACACGTCTGTATGTCTATGTGCACGGGGTTGGTTGTTTCGCCAGTCGTTTATTTCTGCACCTCTTTATTGTTTTTTTTCCCAAAATACAGGTGCTATGCGTATGTAGAAGTACGCGCACGTGGTCGGGTGACCACTTATCAGTATGTACCCTTCTCCTATTTTTTTTTCTCTTTTTTTTCTTTCTCTCGGTTCGGCGATGATATAAAAGCGCATCGGAGCCTGGTAAATTTCGTCTTGATGAAGATCGGTCTCCGATCGAAACGTCACCAATAAACAGTTTTTTAGAAGCGTATATATATATATATATATATATATACGCTTCCCTAAAGCGTACGTCATTAACTGATTTCCACAAGTCACATGTGCCACATAGCCGGATACTGCGGCCCATGGTGTCTGTGTATGCGTCCCCAGATTATGCACAGTGTATGCGAACGCAAACTTTGGAAATGTTAATGCACGTCGCAGAAATTGCACTGCCGGCATCGGCGACGTCTTCGATGGGTAAGTATGCTCACGGCCGCTGGATCAAAGCGCACATGGTGCGGCCTATTGCGTGGAGCGGCCGAGTGTTGGCGAGGGAGGGAGAGCGTTGTTGACAGTTCCGGTCGGAGCTAGTAGTGGGGAACCTTCCGACGATGCGCGCTGTTGTCTTTTTGTTTTTACACCGCGGAGTGAGGTTGCGGGCATGTAACAACGATAGTCGCGCGCCCTTTTATTTATCAGGAGCTTGCTCGGCAAGCTTCTTATGCTCGCGCCCTGTCCGGCGGCGGCGGCGGCGTGTACACTTCTCCGGTCATTCCAGCAATGCTCCCGAGATGGCGCGCCGCCGCTCAAGGCGCCGGCTTTCCGGTGATTTCAAGAATGCTCACTAGATGGCGGCGCCGCTCAAGGCGACGCACACCACTCTCGGCACGTGCGCTTCCTCTCTCTTCGCCGGTAGCTCACGCACAGGCGCTGCGCCGTGCTCCCGACCGGGCTGCAGAAATTAGGCGCATTTTCTTCTTCGAACCACAACCACCAGTTCACGCAGTGAAACACTCTTCGTTACCGCTCGGCCGCATGAACACCGCAGAAGCCAAGGCAGCAGCCCGGCGGGCTCGCAACGCAGCAACAGCTCGGGCATGCCGCCCGAGCGCCGCATGTAATGTATATATAACAACGTTGTCAGGTCTATATTTGATGGTAATGGTAGAGGCCCGTGTACTGTGCGATGTCAGTGCACGTTAAAGAACACCAGATGGTCAAAATTTCCGGAGCCCTCCACTACGGCGTCTCTCATAATCATATGGTGGTTTTGGGACGTTAAACCCCAGATATTATTATTATTATATTTGATGGTAGGAGATGTGTACGGAGGATTCGCGGGTTACCCGATCATCTCCGAGCTAGCTCCTCTAACATCATTCACTTTGTGGATATGGCGGTGCTTTTTTAATTTTTTTTTTTGAACAACGGAGTGAAGTTACGGGCTTGCAACAATGATAGTCGTATTGAATCTGATGTGTTGTGTCTCCTACAAGCTGAAACGTAGGTCATCTGTGTAGTTACAGCGGCAGCATGCCGAAGAACTTCTCCGTTCCCCTGTGCACGTCGAATGCAAAGAAAAATCCCGATTTGTTAGTGAAGTAATTATGCACACTGAAGTCTGGAGAAGAGGAAATTTGTGTAAACTTCTTCACTCAGCCCAGCTCCCCATATTTTATAACGTGCCCTGCACTACGATGTGCTTAGGGCAACCCTCGGCACACGAACCACATCTGTGATGTTTTACTGAAACGGCTGCTTCGACCACTGCTAGCCAACTGGACAGGGGAACGCCAACGCAACTGTGCAGCGTCTCATAAGTCTGGCACACAAACCCCTCTCCAGAAAGGTACTGCGCCTTTGAGGCCATGACGGCATGTCACCAATTGCAATGTTTTATTTATTTTGCAATGCAAAATTATTCTGCTCAGTTAGAAAACGCATGCATACTGGTGGTACAGAGAGTCGAGATTTTTAACGCGATAGCGTTGAAGAGCTCGTTTCGCAGAAATTCCGGCGTCGGTGTCGGCGTCGTTGGTAGTGAGCGAAAAATCATCTTGTCCGTGACGGAAAAATCGAGAAAGATGGAAATAAAATAAATAATAACAATTTCCGTGTCCGAATGCGGATCGAACCCAGGCCGTCTGCGCGGCAAGTAGGTGTTCTACCACACAGTCACGCTGCTTTCGTTTTTTTTTTAATGCATGGAATCAACACCGGTAATTACTGTGACCTGCGCACAACATAATTTGCTTGGGATTACATTGAAAATAACTTCCTCTGCTTGCAAATGCAATGAAAATAACTTTGATGCTTTACAAACACGCGTCCTGTATACAGGCGACACAACATGTAATTTCGCAATAACAATGCGTGGTACAAGCGTACATTGCCATCGGGCGCCAAAAGATGTGAATATCATAACGACATTGTGGTTCAAAGCCGTCCACCCATTACAAAAGACAGACACGTTACTGCGCGTATTCCCTTACAACCACGCAGTCGGTGCATATCAAGTTCGAAAACATTTCCCGGATTTGCCGCAAATAACTGCTCGTGGTTTAAAGCATGGTACACATTACATACATGAATCTTAAACGGCGCGACAACTCAGACGAAAAAATACGATATAAACACACGAACACAAGCGCCTTGTGTTCGTGTGTTTATATCGTATTTTTTCGTCTGAGTTGTCGCGCCGTTTAAGATTCATACATCCGTACCAACTCGCTCCCAGCTGTCAGTGCTACACATTACATAGTATGCACTAAGTGATTGAAGTACGCACTAGGGACAGGATATCGCTATCGCGTTCAGCCCTTAAAGGCGAAGCTTAAGTGTCCGCCAATTTTTGCTTGATAAAATATGATTCAGGTTACGCACAGAACCTTGCATTTTCATTTCTTTTCGCATGCACGTTGTGAAATACTCAAATAGTACGAAAACAGTATTGCAGTTCAAATTGCTGGAAACATTGTGCAATATTCAAATAGCCCAAAAACCCGCAATAGCACGTTTGGAATATTTGTGAATGTACTTAAAACACATGTATTAATCCTGTGACGCGATGAGTCCGCTGTGGTGGTGTAGATGTTAAAGTGCTCGGCTACTGATCCGAACGTCGCGGGTTCTATCCCGGCCGTGGCGGTTTCATTTCGATGGAGGCGAAATGCTAGAGGCCAGTGTACTGTGCGAAGTCAGTGCACGTTAAAGAACACCAGATGGTCGAAATTTCTGGAGCCCTCCACTACAGTGTCCATCATAATCCCATCGTGGTTTTAGGACGTAAAACCCCCTGATACTATTATCGTGACGCGAAGACGGGGCGGGCTTTTTCATTACCGCTTTATACTTTTAGGGGCGACGCTCCTTAGTACCTACCCCTTGTCTTCCGTTGTGGTCACGGTATAGAACCGTTGCTAGATTAGAAACGTATATGAGACTAAAAAAAATGGTTTACAATATACTTCAACGTATCCCTAGGCTTATTATAAGGTAAGAGATCGCTGTTCCCGGCGATAATAACCTGTGCATAAGAGTATTGATGAGTTGATCTCTACTAAAATGTGCCTAGAAGTTGAGGCTTCTCAAGGAAACCTGTAACACAAAGGCACACGTCGAGCATTATATGTCGCAATAAATTACCACTATTGAAATGGTATCTTGCTACTGGTAAGATGGGGGGTTCTTAGATTCACTTTCGAGGCATATTGTCCACTCCAGAAATTTTCTAAGTCTTCCTTGAATTGCCTAAGGTGACTGGAACGCGACATTAATTTACATTTGTATATACACTTTATATCGCTTAATTTACATTATATGGGGCACCGGTCGGGTGACGTACGGTTACTCGCCGATACGATACCCGACTTCCGTAGTCTACTCGTCATGATTCACTTCGTGTGGACGCGAGGTTTTTTTTAAACATGTGGTCAAAGATGGATGTCGGTGAGACGGGCATGCGTAGTCATAACAGTTCCGTATACCCGTATAAAAGGGAAACCATTTGCATCGAATAAAAGGTCCTGTTGTGGCATAAGAATGCACCAGTGTTGCGGAGTTGCAACTCCGGAATTGGAATGACTCCGGATTCATTCCACATTTTTGCGACCCCGGATTGGAATGGGAATGGAATAGGGACTGCGCTTGGAGGAATGGAATGGGAATAGAATTAAGCGCCTTTTGCACGGAATGGAATGGGAATGGAATTACGTCTTTTTGCGAAAATAGAGTGCCTTTTCGTCTACACGCTGTTTTTCAAACTTCAAAGTTTAGTACGTCAAAGCCTCGAATTTAACAATAAAGCAGTATTTTTAGAATGGAACGCACTGTGTTCCTCCGAAGTTTGTCGCTATCCTTCGCGTAACCGCGTTTCTATTCCGTTGGTATCCGTCGTGAGGAAATACGATGGCGGCGCTTCGAAAAAGCGCTTCTCTAAGTTGTATACCTGACATTGCAGGCGAACACAGAAAGTTCTCCTCAGGCGAACACAAAAACACAGAAAATTCTCCTCACCCCCATCCATGCTTGCAAGGCGCGCTTGACAAGCGTGAGTGCTGACGAGCAGTGGGGCCCAGTGTTCCGTATTCGATGCAATGGCACAAGGTGCGCGAGCGGTGCACTGTTCCGACTGATACCAGCAGATCTACAGGGGTTTTAATGGTTCCACATTAACCAAATCTTGGCGTTCCTTATATTCACGATCGCTCCCGACGCGTGGCACAACTGCTCAGTCTTCCTGAACGCTACTTTTGTCAGCATAAAAATACGCTATGTCGTCATTTTAGCATTAACACATTTAAGCTTTAACAATATTAAAACATCGTCATTCGTTCAAACATGCTGACCATGCAAATGCTATAGATAGCGGAGAACTGCCCCTACGGGAATTAATAGGGTAGCCGTACTGTTAGAGATGTGTCACCAAGCTACTATCCCTCGGCCTTGGTGACGTGTTTTGCGTACTTTTGCAGTTCTTCATGCATCTGATGGCATCAGCTTTATGGGGCGTTCAGTCTTAACTCGATAAAACTATCAAGATGTCTGTCCTACGTTGAGGAATTAGAGGAATGGAATTGAACTGCCTGGCCATTCCCGGCGTGGGAATGGGCTAAGTTTTTTCATTCTGAGGAATTGAAAGGAATGGAATTGCGGCAAGTTCTAATTCCCTGGAATGGAATTGGAACGGAATGGAGGCGCCCATTCCGCAAAACTGGAATGCACTAGCTTACTGGACACCAAACTCGGCGACTCCGCATGCAGCGCTGCGAAGTAGACGCAACGAGCCTGCGAGCGCCAGACACGCCCCGCTTCCCTGGCACAAACTGTCACTGAGCGGTGGCGCTGCAGCGGCAGATAAACTAAGGTCCCTGAATATATAAAGGTAGCGACAACTACACGCGCGCCCTCTGGAGGGGGTCCAAGGGAGCGGCGCTAGCAGACGACGCTCCGCTCGCTCGCGTGCATTCTGCGGACGCCTAAAACCACCCTCAGCGCGCGCTTCATCGGTTAATTATTGCATTATGTGGCGTAAGCTGCTTTGGAAACTTCAAACGACAGGGACAACAACTAACGAGCCCGGAGAACGCTGAACATTGAAATAAAAACACGTGCTTTTTTCGAAGGATGCTTCTGAGCAGTTTCCCCACAGCAGTTGTCATGCAGGACATTTATATTTTCGTTCTTTGCGTGTTTTCAAATTCAGCGTAACTTGAAGTAGATGTACTGCTTGTTTTCTAGTTCGAAAAAAATTGGCAGGTTGTGAGCTTGTTGTACTCTCAGAAACCTCCCGGTTCACTTAGCGTAGTGTGTAGTGCAAAACATGCGCTATAATTGGTTTCACTGGATTTGTCAGCGTTCAGAAGTATTCCCTCGATTAAACGACACTTTTAACTACGCTTATTTTGTCTATAGAGAGTACTCTAATATGCTTATTTAGGAGAAAGAGTTGCACTGCATGCGTGGAATATCAGCAACCAGAGTACCTTTCAAGGTCTAGGAAATATAGCATGCCCACTAGTGTCTCACGCAAAAACTAATCCCAAACTGTCCTTTACTTGTGAGCTTTTAGTGTTGAAGCCACACCGAGGAGAAAAACGAAGGCATGAGCGTATTGGGTTCCGAGCCATTTAATGTTTAGAGATACGGGCGTGAACCTGCGTTGTCTACTGCGCAAAAAGCTACCGTTTAAAGAATGCTGAAACAATAAGAGCCTTGCTGAGATAATGCTCACCTCTATGCACGAACAGAAGCTCGCCGACAGGCGAAAGGCTGCTTGAAGTTATAAACATTACAAAATCACTTACTTCGCATAGCCGGGTGTTTTCTATGTGCAAACATTTCTTACGACATATTTTGTGGGGCCATACCTTCCTTCAGAATATATATCTGTCACCGCGAGCAGCAGAAAACAAAAAGAAAAAAAAAGCTTTTTCTGTCCTCCGCGCGGTGAAACAACCGAGGGCATTGAGACCCGGCATACTAGCCCGTCACGTTCCAAACATTCAATTCAAGCACAGAATTCCCGCGTCCACTCAATTTCAAGTAAATAAACGCTTCTAAATTGCGACAACGATGCGACAGAGGCGCGTGAAGTACTTGTTAAATTGTCCAACTCCACGCTTGAAAACGCCATCACCCGTACCTCTCGCCGGCACAGCGCTGCCGCCGCTGGACCCTTTGGGCGGGGCGCGGAGGCAAAAAGGTCACGTGTCGCCAACCGGCCTATCGCAGGACGCGGCGGCTGGATCAAGACCTTTCGCTACTTTTGAAACATACAGGGACTTTAAGATAAACGAACCTAGGGCTTCTCCCGCCATGGCCTCTGAGATTGCGCGCCGGCGGGTTTCTCTCTGGCCGTCCCAAGCGCCGCGCTACTCAGCAGAAAAATGTGAGGCGCCGCGCGCCCAGCTACCACGTGAGGGCGCGCACACTGAGGATTTCGGCGGCAGTGGAGACCGCAGGAGAACGCGGCAGAAAGCGGAGCGCACAGCATACGAGGGGGGGCACATTGGTTTGTTCGATGTTCCTTTTAGAACGCCCGACGTATTTACCAAACACCGTAAAACGCGCAATGCAAATGGGCGACTATAAATGAATAAAACGCGCCTGTCACCTGTCCGGAGCCATCACAGCACCGGCGACTTTCAGTCTAGCCGTATGGCGACTGCCTCCATCCTCCTCCCTGTCCTTTGCTTTTGCGGTGCGACAGGAGGTAGTTGGAGAGGGAAACTGGGGAAGCCTTGCGGACGAGTGCGAAGCATTGTGCGTTGTGCGAGCGCATGCTGTCGCGCCAGCCCCGGCGGCGTCGGCGATATCGCGAGGAGAGAGCATGCCGAGTGGTCTGCAGCGTGCGCTCGACCTTATTTCCTTGTAACGTGCTCATGCTGCGGCGTTTGCGCGGTTAGCTTGCTTGGATACGTCACTGGTGTTCTGCGAAAAGGAGAGCAAATTTCGGGGTCGCCGCTGTGCACACACCGCGCTAAGTACAAATCTGTTTTTGTGTTGTTTGTATCACGATAATTTCTGGTGTTGCAACTATGAATACACCGCGGAGCTTCGAAAAGTTCAGTTTCCATTTCGCTGGTCTTCCCAAACGTTTATGTGACCGGAACTATCAGAAGTTCCTTTGAATTTTAGTTAAGTTAGGCACAATTTAGTTCATGCTTCTTTTCGTACTGTATGTCGTCGATTGGTTATTGTACTTTATTGGAGAGTATATTCGTGGCGCGTGTGATACTATCCTGACAAGCAAGTCTCAGAGCGTTCGGTTCCTCCGCGTTCTTGCGCTCTAGGATACGGGCGAAGTACTACTTGCTTACTCGGCGGTGCCGGGTTATCAAACGCGGCGCGGTCGAGCGTACAGAAGTGTGGCCTTCGAAAGGTGCTCCGGTCACATGCGTAATTGTATGCGCCGCTTTCCAGTAATTGGTGCTCTTTCGATCGTGAGATTGTCGGTGATCAGTCGTTTCAGGTATGACAATCTCATATTGTATCGCGGTGACTTCTCATGTCGCATTTATACGCGCAATCTCGCAGGCCATGCTCCTGCTGTTTTCGGCGCACGCAGAAGGCCGCACCTCGTGTGCTTTCATCCAGCGGCCGTGGTATGCTGAACGCAGCAAAGAAATGAAAAAATTTACACTATCTCCCCAAAGGGAACCCTGATGGGATGCGAAGAAGCAGCGTTGCGGATGGGAGCGGTGGAGAGGGTGAAGCGATAGAGAGGTGACACGTACAGACATGTTTCAACGCGTACGCTAGGCGCGCGTCAGGCGGCAGCTGCGGGCGCTGCGGCGAGAGCGCGGCAGGCGAGGGAGAGGGTGACGTCAGCGCGCACTGCGAGGGGGAGCATGACGTCAACACGCAGCTGCGGTGTGACCTACTTGGCACCGCTCCAAACCTGCGGGGAGGGAGCGCGTTGCAGCGCGTTCTTACGGACGCACGGACGGAGGGATAGCGTTACACAGCCCAGGCAAAGAGCTGCTTCGCATCTAAAACTTGGAGGACGCTTGAGCTTCGCCTTCAAGAATAGAACGCCATAGCGTAATCGAGGGCCCGATTACGCGCTCGCCTTGTCTATTGCTAGCAAGGCTTCAGTTCTCGAATCATGCCCCAACCTTGCCGTAACGAAACGAACGTCTGTGCGTGCAAGATTGGCCGTTTCAAGCCATCCTGTCGGAATCCCCACTGCAAGTTCAGTTGTTAACTGCCCACTATACTTTTTTTATTATTTTTTTTATGAATCCGCGAAGGGCCCACTACACGTCCGTAAGGCCTACACGGGAACCTACGCAGCTGCTGATTTTGTTGCTGCTTTTGCAGCCGATTATGATTAAATATGTTCTGAGCGCTTTGTAAGGCAGACTTTCAAAGCGCTCTGAGGGTGGTAGGGCAGGGAGGACACGATCTCCCTAATGATATTCACCGCCTGCTTACAGAATGTTTTCAGGAGGGCCTAGACTGCGAAGAGTTAGGCCTAATTGTTAATAGAGAGTACCTTAGTAACCTGTGATTCGCTAATGACGCATTGATGAATAAGTCAGGGGACCAATTACAACGCATGATTACTGAATTTGACAAAGAAGCAGAAGAGTAGGTCTGAAAATTAATAAGCATAAAACTAAAGTAATGTGCAACAGTCTCGGCAGATATAAGCGCGCTTTGTGATAGGTTGCGTGACAGTGGAAGTTGTAAAGGAATACGTCTACTTAGGACTGGTAGCAACCGCAGAACCGAACCATTGGAATGACATAATTAGAAGAATAAGGATGAGGTGGAGAACATTCGGCGAGCATTCTCAAATGATCAATGGTAGTTTACCAGTATCCCTCTAGAGGAAGGTATATGACAGCTGCATCTTACCGGTACTCACCATACCGAGCGAAACCCCGAGGCTTAGAAAGAGGGTTTAACTTAAATTGAGAACGACGCAGCGAGAAATTGAAAGGAAAAAACGATAGATGTAACCTTAAGAGACACGAAGAGAACAGAGTGAGTCAGGGAGCAAACGGAGGTTAAGGATATCGTAGTTGAAATCAAGAAAAAAAAAATGCACATGGGCCGGGCACGTAGCCCGTAGGCAGGATAACTGCTGGTCGTTAAGGGTGACTGTATTCCAACAGAAGGCAAACGTGCGAAGGGGAGGCAGAAACCCTCCACGCCTGACTTGTCGCGCGATGTCGCTTATCAGCCGCGCCCAACGGCGGAGACAGTCCACGCAGAGCCCACGCCGAGTCTGCCCGCCGCGCGAGCCGAGGGCGAGCAACGAAACTGGGGAGGAGCGAAGCTTTTAGGGAATGACATTTCCGCTCCACTAACGTCAAACGTGGGGAGGGACGAAGGATGCAGTCCGCTTTGTGGGGGGTTGAGGCGAGCCCGTCGCCATTGCGCGGGCTTGTTCGCCTATTTCTGCCATCCACATCTCCGAACATGACTCTCCCCTACTCCGTGGTTCTTCGGTGCTGGGAGAGCGGGAGTGCACGCTAACCTCTCTCACCTGGTATCGGATCTCGACTGTGGCGCCGCGCTCGAGTCTAGCGTCTCGGGTGAAGTTTCGCGCATGGCGGAAGGCAGAATCTCTTTGGACAGTGAGGGGCTAAGCACGTTTTTAGATGCGAAGCATCTTATGCTCGGGGCTATGTCCGTCCCCTCCCGCGTGCGTCCCGCGTCCCGGGCGTCCGGCCACTTTCATGAAGTAGGGAAGCCCTGACCATTCGAACCAGAACACTGTAGTAATATGAAGGCCGTCAACCACTAACACAGTCATCAGAGTCATGGCCGAGAGCACAGAGAGGCTGCTTAGCAATGGCTAGGCAGGTGGTGTCTGTCGCCCAGGTTGACTCATTCTTGATCTTGCTTGCATGTGTTTGGGGGGGGGGGGAACAGTCCGTCCCACTTTCCCGCGTCCCACAGCGCATGCACGTCTCCTCCTCCCTCTCTCTCCTCTACTACGCTCACCCCCTTTCTCTCTCCTCTAGGAATACTCTACTCTACGGAGCGGCGCCCGCGTCCGACACCCCACAGCGCATGCGCGTCCTCTCCCGCTGCTCTCTCTCCTACGCTCACCCGCTTTTCGCTTTCTCTACTCTAGGAATCCTCTACTTGGTGGAGCGGTCATGTCCCACAGCGCATGCGTGTCTCCTCTATCTCCTCTCCTACGGTTCCCCCCCGTTCTCTCCTCTAGAATCCTCTACGAGCGGCGCGCGACAGCTGCATACTCCGCTGGGGGCACCACGGTAGTTCCGCGGTATAAAAAATGTTGCAGTGGCTTGGCTCGGCTATGCCAGGGATATACGTAGCGTTAGCAAAGGTTCAGCTGATTATTCTTAGCTTTCCTGATTGTCTAGGGATTAGCTTGATAATCATGCTTACTGCTGCTCCAATGACACACACACGGTATACGTAGTATGTGGCACATGTATATTTATTTTGCTCAACGTCAGGTTGCTTCTCTATTGCCACACAGACGGCTCGGTGATCAGTGAAGTAACACGCTATGGCCACAACACAGTATTCTGTTCATTCTTCATACGCTCAACCGCTAATTGCCAGGCAACTACTTCGGGATCAAGTTTCTCCGCTCTTCTGCGCCGTTGAGCAGCATTTGCGCTCTCCTTCTCCATGGTTATACCACATCAGTGTACCAGTCAGAAGCGCAGCGGCTCAGCGCAGTGCGTCAGACGGCGACTGCACAACGAAAGCGAATAGCTGCGCGCCAGCCGGCGCCAGTGCGTCTACCACGGCTACGACTGCACTCCTCTGGAATGCGCAGACCGGCGGCGGTGAGTAGCGCAGCGGCGGCGGAGTGCGCGGGAGGTGTCGATTCCGGTGTGTGACATCACTGTGCGACATTACTGATCCTCGCGCATGCGCAGCACGCACGGTTCTTGATGAGGCGCGTGAAACCGGCTTGGCTAGGCCAGTGTAGCTAATCCCAAGAAAATGACGGAGCGCGCCTCATTCTCTCACCTGCGCAGCGCCGCGATGAGCGCCCGGGCCGCTGCCACGAAACGAGAGCGGCGACGTTTCTCCAGCTCAAGCTTCAACCATCTCCCCTGCTGCTTCACATCCACACATGGCTCCCTTTAGCGGGAGATGTTTTTTTAGCTTATTTTTTTCTTTCGTGTCCGGCGGCTCTTTGTTCTTGGGGCTGGTTCGGGACCGAGTCGCCAACGATGCCTGCGCCCGCGGCGAACGCCCTTACCCTCCGTTGCACTTTCCGAACGCTGAAGGCCGAAGAGCGGTGCGGTGTATTTGCGCGTGGTCATACTACGCCGAGCCGTACCTATCGAAGGCAACGCAAGCGGAGTGTGCCGTCGCTCTAGCGGTCGGGCCCCTTTGGTCACTGATCGTGAGAGTGCGCAGCGTAACCGCGAGGGACCGTTTTTCCCTCAGCGGTGTGTCACCGTGAGCCCTTTTGCTCGGAAAAACCTGCTAGCGGCACCCTTTGTGTTGTATTTTCGCCCATGGCGCGTGGAATTGAAAGCCTGTGTGCATTTCCCGCTGCCTTTTGGGAACGGGCGTTGTGCTACGTTTCGTGGTGTCGCCGCAGGCAATAAAGTGTTGCGGATTCTTCAGAGCAGTACTGTGTGCTTGCTGCGCTGTGCTCGTTGCTTTTGATGCCCGAACGCATGTGAGCTGCGGGACGCTAGTTCATGCGAGGCGACGGCAAACGCGGCCTTGTGGCTCGCTAAGTCCGAACCCATGTTATTGACCTGCACTCCCTATGAGATACGTGCAAACTACAGCCTTTAGTCAACGCGCACGCTGCTAATCTTTATTGGTCATCTACGCAGAAGAAAATCCCCTCCCCCCGACACTACAATACAGGTCAAGATCTGGTGCCTATATATATGGGGTGGCCGGCAAAGGTTGTGCATCGCGTTGTTTCCCGCAGTCAACGCGCGCCGTTCGCGCTCTCTCACCACGGCCTATTGGCGAGAGGAGACGGTCTCTCTCTCGCACTCAAGCAAGTCGACCGTCACCAGAGCAGCAGCAGACAGATACATGCCGACACGCCAGACCCTAAGGAGCTTCGCCCCTAAAAACATGGTTGATCCCTCCGTTTAGGAATCGGTGTAACACGAAAGTAAAACGTCTTCTTATAGAAATAGTTGAATGTTTACTGTACAATGATATAAGAAAGCTTGAACAATGTCTATTGGTGTGTTAACGCGAATCCACCCTCGTTGACGCTTGGTGATACATCTACATTCCGACGACAAAAATCGACGATGAATGAATAAACAAACCCGTCTGGTAGCTGTAGTAGTAGGGAAAGCGGTGTGACAGCCAGAGGAGCGACACCGACAGGACACAAAACTTGGCCTAAGGCAGGCATCCCGCGAAGTGTTTAACAGCACGGCTGGGTCAGAGGGAAACGCAACGCGTGTTTTATCTGCCCTGTAGTCCGGACGCGATTTTTCTTGGGCAAGCGTAAGCGTGGAACGCCATGTTAGAGCAAAGAGAGGCAGGCACGCGTGGCCGAGGAGTTTTTGGTATGGATGAACGCTATAAACGAGGCTGACGCTTGGGCTAAGGTCGCCACCTCGCAGTGTGTTAAGGTGTTGACAAAATTGCACTTTCATTTGGAAACGTGCCGAGTTGGACGGACGCGTACGAAGAATGCGTTGAAGGAGCTTATAGCGGTAGCCACGGTCATCATTCATTACTTCACCACCCACCAAGAGCACGTGTGAGAGGGAAGTGTGAGATATAAAAGGCGCGTTTCTACAGCCTCCAGACAAAGTTACCATGCCGCAATGGATAGCGCGCCCGGTTGCTGATGTCGCGGACAGAGAGGTCATGGGTTCGACTCCCGTTGACGAAACTTTTAACACGAAAGTGTTTTATGCCGGGGTCCACCAAGGCTTGAGTGATGTATTTCCGTCACGGAAATGTCGTCAAAAACACAGGATCAAAAGACAAAGAAAACAGTTCCATCAACGGGAATCGAGCCTACGACCTTTCGGTCCGCCACAAGCGACGTCGGGCACGCTATCCGCTGCGCCACGGTCACATACTCTTAAGGCTTTACAAACGCGCGCTTTACATCTACCACTGTCCTCTCACAGTGATCTTGCTTAAGTGAAGTAATGCATTATGACCATGAAATGCACGATCAGTTCCTTTAAAGCGTCACTTCTTTGCGCCCGTCCCATTCAGCGCGCTTCAAATAGAAAAAGTGCAATTTTGTCGACGCATTAACACACTGCCAGGTGGCGATGTTACCGCTAGCATCGGCCTCGCTCATAGCATCCGTCCATACCAAAAATAGCTCTGCGACGCGCGACTGTTTCACGTGGCCGTAACTCCGCGTTTTCAACTTGCGCTCGCCCCACGAAAATTCGCAGCCTGCCAGCGGGCAAGACACAACGGCCGTTGTGTTTCCCTGTGGTCGGGTAGTGGTGTTCAATAACTCTAAAATGACGCGAGTAGGCGACCTTAGCTCAAGTTAGGCGTCCAAGCGGTGACGCTCTTCTGGCTGTCACACCAGTTTCTCTGATTCCGCTCTCACCGTACAGCGACCACAAGCATCTGTGACCACAAGGGTTCGTTTAATCAGTGATCATGGACGTTGGTCGTCGGGATACAGATGCCCCACCAAGCTTCAACGTAGATGCATCCAAGTTAAACGCTGCTATAACTGTCAAACACCAATAGAGATTGGGGAAGCTCTCTTATATCAATGTACAGAAAATATTGAACTACTTCTGTAAGCACAGGTTTCACTTTCGTGATATACTGATTGTTATGACTGAGCGCCAAGCCTGTTTTTTTTTCTTTTGATCTTATTGTGTGCACTTTTTCGACGCTATTTCGGTGACGGCAATGCGTCACTGAAGTCTTGGTGGACCGTGGCATAAAACACTTTCGTGTTAAAAGTGAGGCTAAGGAGCTCGGTCAGAGTATAAGCGAACCAATCTAAGTTGGTTAGGGACATCAACTGCATATTAGGCAAACTCCAGGTTTTCTCGAGTGTAAAGACGAGCAAGGAGAGTGGCCCCTTCAGAGTAATTATGTTAGAATGTAAGACGTGGATCGAGAAGCTCAAACTTCCGTCGGTTAACAAGCCGTATCGGGTGGACGATTCCGGTGAAGCAGTAAACTTTTTTCCGGCCAAACGGAGGTAACAATTCATGCCTTCTCTATTCACTTGAAAGACTTGCATTATTGCATTATTCTATTCACGAAAATGAGTTCCTTCAGTGCGTCCAAGATAGCATAGACAGATGCAGCTCCCTGTCATTTGAAAATGACGCTTGTATACTAGTAAACCTTTCTTCCGGTCAAGAAGAGGTAACACTTGATGCCTTTTTCTATTGACTTGAAAGACTTGCATCATTCTATTGACGAAAAAATGAGTTGCTTCAGTGCGTCCGGGATAGCATAGAGAGGTACAGCTCCCTGTCACTTCAAAATGACGCTGGTATACTGGAAGGAAAATTCATGGCAATGCTAGAATTTTATCGTTTTACCTACATTGAATGGGACGATATTGTTTACCTGCAAAAACAGCGACGTTTGTATAGGCTCCTGCTAAGTGCCAATATTACGTGAGTTCTTTTAAATCATGTGGGCATGACCATTTCCAGCCCTCTCACAGGTAACGTTGTCATCTGGGTCTTTAGATTCGTAGCTGATTTTCGAGTTCTCGTAGACAAGAAGTTCATGGATGCCGACTAAGTCTTCAGTAAAACTTTGACCACTTTTAGGCATTTTGTATGTCTCCGTAGAAGTGGCACACGAGCTTTCGGTCGATTCGACGAGTAGATTTTTAGATGCAAGATTGTTTTTACAAAGTGATCATGTATGTTGTCTTTACGACCCTTGTGCAAAGAAACCACTGCTACCTTTCAGCTCGTCCCACTCTAAGCTCGCCAAACGTAGCATCGCCAATATGTGCTTCCTGAATGTTTTTAAAATAGCGTACCCATACAGAGCACCAGATAGTTTTCTCGAGCAGGTTGATCGTCTAGAGGAGGCAGGCTGCCCACAGGACGTTCTGGTGTCTGTTGCGGAATAGATGCTGAGGAAGTTGCGCAACTGCTAATAGAACAAAAGAGCTCCCCTCGAGAAAGTGTAAAGCTAGCCATGATTCCATATGTAAACCGCGTGTCCCATAATGTGAGAAAGATCGGCAAACAGGTTAATGTAAAGGCGGTATTCTATGTCCCGTTAAACCTTTCCAGGCTCTGCAGGATGACCAACCCATGTTTTTCCAGGCTCTGCAGGATGACCAACCCAATCTTTCCAGGCTCTGCAGGATGACCAACCACAGAAACAATTACGTCAGCTGTCAGACTCGTGTGGTCTACGAGATGCCCTTGTCGTGTGGTAGGAAGTACGTAGGCCAAACCGAGCAATACGTGAACGATAGACTAAGACAGCATAACAACAACGTTAGAAATGGCAGAGAAAGCTAACTTGCGATTCATTGCCGTGATTGTCAATGTAGTCCTGACTTTCGCGCCTGGTTGGTTGTCGCCGCCAGAAGCCACGATAAATGCGTCAGAATAACCAGTGAGGACAAGAAACTTATCGAAGCAGGCGATAAGTGCGTTAGCGTGGCTGAAATTTCACTATCACGACAGGAGTTACATTAGGCCTACTTGAATAGAACTGCGCACTTAGGAATTGTGACAGCGTGTGGTCAGTGTATATATTGTGCTCATTCCAAAATAAACATCGTTGGAAGGGGGCGCTGTGTCTGTGTACTCAGCTTTTGTACGTTTTACTCATCGCGCTTTACACATCAAATTTGGGTTAAAGGCAGACGCAAGGTTTGCGTGTGTGCGGGGGGGGGGGGGGCACTTAATACCTTTCAGCATTTCCTTTGACAAAAATTTAGTGAAAGCTAGTGCTTTTCAGCACAAGCAAGCAACATGCTTTGCCACTTCCAACGTAATATTAAGCTTTAGTACATGCGATAATCCACGACTTCAAGAATACAAGCTTTTGTTCTCAAAAGGTAGCACGGTACGGTGTTGTTGAACGACTCGCCATAAGTTTGTGCCTTCATTCCAGTGTTTGATGTGCCCAAATTTGTTTGAACACAAGGCATCCGGCTGCACAGTAAAGATATATAGAAACGTAAGCAAACAATACTCGCGCCAATGTCCTTTACGTCGCAGACGCAAGCGTAGCGCTAGCTCGGACAGCCAAATTTTTAGCATATTTACACATCTACCATTCAATGAAAGACAGCGCGGTTCCACCTATTACCATACCGGCTTAACTTATACTCTTGTTACACATGCATCCTAAACCGCGGTTATCTTAAGCGTGGTTCACTTATGGTACACGGTACGCGAAACTACGGTTGTAGGAAACCGAGCACACAAAACTCACGAGAGAACCTCACAGCAGTAAGAAAACGAGCAACAAAATCTACGCAAGTGCTAACACGAAGCAACAACGGTCACCGTCAGTGAAACAATGGCAATATTGTAAGACTATATCACAGCATTGTTCCAAAGTGCGAGTACATGGACAGGCACACAAAAACAAAACTATCCCGAGCAATGGGGTATTTGCGTAAAAGACTAATATATTGCACAAATGACGTTGTCTAAGAAATAGCTCACATATTTGTAACAGAACGTCGCTCTGCTGATTAGTGCGTCAGCTAGTTTGTTGTACGCAAGGTGGCGTTAGCCACCCTAACCGAGGACGTTTTTGCGCTGTCTAACATCGGTGAACTGTGGTTGGCGCTAACCGCGGTTCAACTCGGTTTACCGTGGTTGGTCGTAACCACGGTTAACTTGCCTGTGTAACAAGGGTGTAAGAGTTGCACAGCTACGCTTGGAAAGCATCATCGGTACTGGATTAATATCGTGCAGGTAGCTTTTAAAATGGATCGATGAACGATACTGCAGGAGACACTCTCTGATCGAACGCTTTTGTGAGCAAGAAACCATATTGCAAGGGCGCTCGTGAAACAAAAATTACGTTCCGCGAAACTACCCGCAAAGCTTACACCACTTTTTACGCGATGTATATTGAAATGATGAGTTTTCACGAAATATTGTGCGCGACAATATGCGGCAACAAGACATCGTTTCATTCTTTCGTGGGCTACACTGCGATTACGACTGACGCGTACTATAACGAGCGGACGAGTACTATAACGAGCGGACTTCTCTGTTTTTTTTTACAAATGTCACGCCGTACGTACCTGACGAGGTTGCTTTCACAGCCTACTCAACACGTACTGCATACATTGTGGACTTGCATGAGCAAGGTGTTCTTGATGTTGCCCCCGAAAAAAGAGGAAATGTCCAGGCTAGAGAAAACGCGGGACACGCTCTCCGATGAACTGAGTTTAGGAAGTTTCGCGCTTGCTCTGTGTAGCGTCTCCTCGCTTGGCAGCCCATGGATCTTGCTTCGTCGCGTTCGCGATGGATGGCGATGGAAATATGGCGCTATGCATGATATTTGCTGTGTTCTGGTCTATAGTCGCATTCGTCCAGCGTTTGTTTTTTCTTTCAGAATTCACATCACGACTTTTGCCTAAAACGCTACATTCTCCCTTTTCGGTCTTTACGTGTACACTCGGCTTCAAGTTATTGCGAACCACGCGAGCACGTGCTAAAATTACTCTCTGCGCCTTGTAGTGGCGAGCCATCTATTGTCGAGAACATCGCTTTGGCGAATATACAGAGGCAGTCACGCTCTCGACAGCAGATTGCTCGCCATTAGACGGCGTAGACTGAGATTTCGGCACGCGCTCACGTGGTCCGTTTTATTGTGACGCCGACTGTGCGTGCCTTAACACACCGAGTGACTTAGCCGCGGACAGGAGGAGGGGGGGCGTGCTATATTGAAATTGGCCAAAGGTCGGCACAGGCAGTCCTTTGCGCTATTTATTGTTAAGATACCCCCTCCTCCCGACACACATTCCCCCCCCCCCCCCCCACCTCCCCGCACACGCGAGCCAAGCTCTGACTGTAACAAGAAGAACACTTGCGGAAATGCATGTGACAGAAACTTCCAGTTTTCAATGCAAGCGAGCATCGCAGAAATTTAGAAAAACATTTGCAGCACTTACGTGTGGCTTGTGTGGTTTGTTATGTGTAATGTCGTTCTCATTTGTCTCTTGCTTTAAACTTCTTGAACTGATATGATAAGAATCTACTGGTTTATCATCCTCGGTGTTCGAATCTGGAAAAAAGCATGGCTGAACCCTTCGTCATAAGTATCGGTATCACACGAAATTGAAACGTGTCTTCACAGAAGTAGTTGAGCGTTTATTGCGCATTGATATATGAGAGTTTGTACAACGTCTGTTGGTGCTTGGCAGCCATAGAACGATTTGACGTGAATGCAGTCATGCTGGCGTCTATAGTGGTGCATCTCCATCTCGACGACTAACGCCCATTACCTTGATTGAACCGTTATAGTAGCTGAAGTTAACATGTACCTGGACACAGCATATCATGAACTCTGTGCACAGATGACATCAACAAGCACATACAAAGTCACAGTGTCGCCACAAGGGTGACACCACGAATGCAATAGTAACAAATTGGAATGTCAAGAGAATAAGAGCAATCAGCTCCAAACTCGCAACGCTCTGCTCAAGCACAAAAAGGCGCTCGAAAAGAATAAACACAGGAGGAGCGCTAGCAACTTTCACAGCGCGAAACTTGAAGCGCACTGCTCAAACACAACGGACGCGTGAAACGAATGTACCATATCAACAGGACGACCGCGAACAAACAACGGTCACGGTTGTGTTTGAGCAGCACACTCCTTTCGTAAACGCGGCCGCTGCAGCGAGCGAAGTGACCTTCATGTGTTCTTCACACAACCTTGCGGTCAAAGCACAAGTCGTGCAAACCACCCCTGTCACGAGATAAGTGGCCACGGGTGACTACGCCCTGTAGGACAAAGTAGAGGCGCACGTGCATCGCAACGAGGGGGGGGGAAAATGCATATAAAGCGCGCGCTTTGCGCACTTTGAGCCATTCGAGCCATCTCTATGATTAAGAAAACACGCTCAAGAGCCTACGAGTTCCACGTACTACGAGCGGTAAATGGCGTATATAAATAACTCGCCGTTAGTGTGCTGTAGAACATGCGCTGTGTGGCCGAGTCGCTTAGCGCTGCGCGCTACTGAGCAAGGGGTCGTGGGTTCGATACCCGGTGACGGAACTTTCTTGAAGTTCTGTTTTCGTCATCTATCCGTGTATATTTTACAGCATCATATTCATGACGGAAATACGTCATTGAAGTCTTGGTGGACCCCGGCATAAGACACTTTTGTTTTAAAAATCGAATAGTTGAGACCGAGTGATTTTGATGAAACAGTGATGCATGCGAAAGCTTTAGAACGAATAAATAAAACCTCGTTTATTCCAAGTTATAATGCGCCGTAGGCGCTGCGGTGGAAAGGGAGGGGGTATTAGAGCAGAAGGAAGGGGTAGAGCTGCCTCCGCTTTATTGACGGACGTTCTGGAGGCAGCTAAGTGGGGGCCGCTTGAATCTTGTGGCTGTCGCGGAGCCGATCGCCGACCAGTGGTGCCGCCGGGTCCCGCAGAAACAAGAGGAGTGCTCGCCAGAACGCGATGGCCAGATCGGGAGGCGTGGGATCTAGACAGGCCCGTGTCCGGAGAGAAGAAGGCCAGGGTCTCCGCTTTATGATGGCCAGGGCACGGAGCTTAGGTGGGATGTAGAGGGGCCACTCCCAACACAGGTGGTTAAGGTCAGCACGGCAGTTGCATGTGGAGCAGAAACCGGTGACGGGTGGTGGTGGTGTGCCACCCCTGTGAAATCGGTTGAGAAAGAAAGGAGTAAGGAGTGTTCCTGTCTGGATTCTCCGAAGCAGGACAGACTCTCGTCGTGTAAATACCTTCGAAGGAAGAGACGGTACCGAGATTGGATTGCCCACTGCTTTGAGGTAGGCGGCACGACCTTGTTTGGAGATATGCTTTTCTGCGAACCGACCTGCTAGCTCGGGTGCGGTAGCTAGAAGAGGAAAATTGAGTATGAGAGGTTCTGCTTAGCGC
>JALIZH010025285.1:0-39313 GCA_030522465.1 Rhipicephalus appendiculatus
TCTTTATTCATAAAGATCAGTTTTTCATGCACGAGTAACGTCTAGGCGGTGTCTGACGGCCCCCTACTCAGCTCTTCGAATGGCTGGAAGTTGGGTCTCAACGTCAGGTTATATGTGGTTGTAGAGCAGAACATTTCAGAATGACCAAGTTCATCTCGACAGCCTTATAACCCACAGTGTTTTGGCGCAGAATTTTATTTCCGCTGGGCAAAATTGGTCACGACGCCAAATAATAAACTCCGAGGATGACAGCGGCTAACGGTCTGTCATCAATCTCTACCACCACGCTCCCGGTCATCTCTCTGAGAGAAGGTTCCTCGACTCCCCTCCCCCCTAACCCCCCCCGCCCTTTCGTCCATGATTCTGGGCAGATTGTGGCAGGTTCATCTTAACGTATTCGAGCACGAAACAGTGCCACACGAAACACTACCGTGACGTGTTTTCTGCTCATGGGAGCGAGCTCGGACTTCACTTCTAGGACACTTTCCACATGTGTCCATACTAGAGGCTTCAGGAGAGAAAGAGAGGCGAATGTGACTCAAGGAAGGTGTAGGCAAGTAGAGAAATATTTGCAGATATGTACGGGAGAAGGAAAAAGCCTATGTTGTTGTTGAAGAAAAAAATGGGTAGTGTAGAATGACTAGCTGTTATTCTTGGAGGGAACAGTTCTACCTTTAACACTTACGGAATTTAGTAATTACTCCGTGCCTCTCCAAGGGTAGTAATTGCGCGCTGTAATAATTTGCATTCCTCATGAAATGCTTGAACTAAAATAGCTGCGTTTTTCTTGAACGTCTACATCTCTGGCTTCGTAAACTCTGCGAGCCATTGTATGGATTGGTTGTTTCAAATGGTCATAGGTTGGTTGACGTTAAAGCGCAAATACTCGTATAGTTCGTAGAATAGGGGCTTTTGTCGATGTCTTTTGAATTGTCAAATTTACTTATAATTTCTTGAGTGGTTGGCATTAAAGCATAGATATAGTTTCTAGCATGGGAAGCTTTCTGCCAGTCTTTTTTAGCTCATCAATGCTTATTTATTGTGGAAAGTTATTATGAGTGCAGTTTTTATTTATTCGAAAGAAGGACTCATTAGAAGCTTTATTTTCGCATATCGGCCATCGAGCTGTTGAGAAACACCGTACCTAGCAATGCACAATCACTCCCTGCATAGACAAAGTTTCCAAAGCAGGCAGTCACTGCACTGAAGTGGCTCATCGCAATGTTAATATACAATGCTCCTTTGTAGACTGCATCTCCTGATTGATCGTGCATCTCGTCGGCAGTGTCAATGCAAGGAACAATTGTCCGAAAATTCTTCACCGACCTAGCTTCCTTTTTTTATCTCCCTAGACGTACTTCTTCTAAGCCCATAGTTAACACTTAACCGCCAGTGTTGGAATAAGCACGCTCTTGCGCCTCGCGGGGACAGCTGCACAACTATGCGACTGCGGAAGCACCTCCGGTCACTGTTCGTGTGACTGCAGTAAATTCCGAGCCACTGCAATGTGACCGGCGACAATGTCGCCGACAAGCTGGCGGCACGTGCACAAATACCTAACCAAATCGGCGTCCCCTTGAGCTGCAAAGAGATGCGTGTTGCTATCTCAATGCACCCACAAAAGCAGCACCCCGGCCTACGTATTGCATTAGCTGACTGTGTATAATTTCATGTTGGAAACCTTGAATAATGATGCCCGTTAGTGTCCTGACATGGACATTTAACGCTAAGTAGGACTGACAGTTGGGCGAGTTGGTACAGATGCAATTTTTTTAGAACGGCGCGACAAAGAAAACGAAAAGGCTAGCGAACCACACCAACACAAGCGGCGCTTGTGTTCGTGTGCTTTGTTAGTTTTCTTGTCCGATGTTTCGTACCATTCTAAAAGTATGCGTGGACATTTAAGCCTACTTGTCCTTCGATACATCAGGTTAGTGAAAATAGGGAGCAAAATTATTGATATCAACTTAAAGCGTCTGTGGCGCACTATCAGCAGTTATAACCGTGTTTTCGTGAGCGTAGCCAGCAGAAAATTCGGACTATGTTGTGCTAGGAATACTAGTACACATTTCCTTCACGATAGTGAGCAATTAATCTACGAATATGCTAGCATAAGGCAACTTTGTCACAGCGTTTCAAAATATTGAGAATTTAAAAAAAAAACAAAAGAAAGATGTGAAAGCCTCTTTAAAGGCGCTAAAACCAAAATGCGTGTATCGTATAGGCATGGTTATAATACCGTAAAAGCTCGTTAACTCGGATTTGAAGTTAATTCCGACTGACGCCCTGGTCCCGACACCGCCTTATGTATTTATGTGGAGGAAAACTCCCGATAATTCGGAACGCGTTGGTATCCGCAACGGTTAACTCAAACTGAGAACCCCTGGTTTTCATCACTCCTCGCAAAACTCGGCCCCTAGTGATCAAAACTGTGTTGCAAAACCAAAGAAAACCAAGTTTTCTAGCGATAGAGAACGACGAAAAAGAAGCTTTTCGCAGCAGCTGAGAATTTGGACGCTCCGTTCGAGCTCTTGGGCAAGCTGCAAAGGATACTGATGTAGTCGCGAAGGAAGAAATGCAAGAAAACTCCAATCACTGATTACCTTAAATTTTGATTGTGCTAACTCTGCCACGAAAAGAAACCTGTTTTAGAACCGAAATAGCGTTGTATATTTTGACATTAAGGCTCGCTGCTCACATGAATGCAGGGAGGTGCTTGTTTACGGCGTATAGCTGACTTATTAAATAATTCCTGTTCGCGGTTAGAACTCCATGAACCAAATTTACGAAATCACCCGCCACAAACGTATCGTAGCCTATAAATCGTGATAACGATACCAGAGGTGGCTTCGTTGGATTCTGTCCGCGCAGTGTGGCGCGACGTCCGTTCATTCTAGCGCCCGCCCGCTAACTCGAACACCACTTAATTCGAAAATCGTTATAATTCCCTTCGAGTTCGAATTAACGTGTTTTTACTGTAAAACAGCCAAAGAGACGTTGAACCAGCTACTAAAATTATACTTACATGGATGATAGAATAGATAATGGGACGACGCTTCGGAAAACATTGCATTGGACTGGTGTAATGGGTGCAAAATAAGATCAGTATCGCCAGTGAAACTCGGACGTGCATCTTAGAACGGTTTATTACCCGTTATCTTAGTGTGCGATTGGTCTTACCCTCAACCCGCCTTGGAATTTTTTAGTACACGAGGTTTACGCTCATTTTGTTTTCTCGGACACGAAGAATAGGATGCAGAAGAAAACAATGGCCGCTTTCCATTGTCATTTCGATATCTGGACAATCTCATCATTCAGCACGTACATGTCTTTTGCGCAAGAATAGGGAGAAGCTGAACAAAGCAATCGTTATTTCTGCGCGAACGTTCCGGCACAAGGCCTTAGTAACGCAAGCTACACTACCAGGATTACGTAATCCTTCCGCTCAACTACGGAAGCGATTGACCAGCAGTGATGGTTTAAAAATTACGAAGCATTTCCTAGCCAACCCAAGACACTTTGAAAATTGGCAGCTATCTGTCTATCCACCTACATCGGGGCGCTCTTGTGGTCGTATCCTTTGCTTCGTATATACTCAACATGGCCAAGGAGGACATGAATGTATGACGATCACGATTCTTATCTCGTGACGTGCATAGCCCGAATTTCTTGTCGAGTAGGTCATGAAATTATTTTCACCAGTCACGTGTGGCACATGCCAGCATAACAGGGACTATAGTATACGGGTATGCACTCCAGCTTCATCCGTGCTGTGATCTACAGGTTACATGAAGCGGAAATATAGTAAAAGTGGAAACCGTTATTTCAAGTGCTCCTAATTCTTCACTTTTGAAATGGCAGTTAGCAATCGCCATCCCACGGCAGGGGCACCTGCGTAAGCACGCGTTAAGTAAGCGGCTTCAGCACGGACCCGACCAACGGGAAGTAGGGGGGGGGGTGTTTTGATTCCGTCCGACGCCTAGCCGTGCGTGACTTAGCTGTGTGCAGGGCAAAGGGCATCCTCCATGTTGGCCCACGCTGGATGCTTGGATCTTTGAGGCCCCCCGGCTAAAGCGAAACAGCCCTTTGGCCCCGGCTTCACGAAGCCGGCAGCCCTAGGCTGACCGAACCAGGCGAAATCGGCAGTCGCCTTTTCCTTTCTCACTCTCTCCCCACATCTTTCTATTTGTCTTTCACTTTTGATCTTTCCTGTGTACTCCTCCCTTTCATATCTTTAACTTTTCCTGGCGGCGAGTGTTAACGTTCTGTGGCTATTCAACCTAGGGAAATCATATTAGGTTATAGTGACGGCGTACTACTGGCGTTGCGTAGGCTTGCTCACATGATCTGCCATGTACCCTCGTTGGGATCCATGGGGGGTGGTAGGCGCCGTTGCCGAATAACTCACTGATTCTCATGGAACCCTGGAACCCTTCCGCAACTGAAAAGCGTACTCACGTATGCAACAGCACTTTTTTGCCTGCAAAGCAAAGAAATCTTCCCGAAATACCATGCCCTCCACTTTGAACAATCGTCTATAAAGGCTAGAGCAATTTTCACCATTCCTTGTGACCAAGTGCCTAAAAGAGACCCTGGGCTGCGCAGGTACACTCAGAAAAGTATTCCGGAATACATTCATCGAAAAACATGCACTGAAAGCCTTAAATACAGATATTGAGATATATTTATGTTTGACGTAAAGGGGTATTTCAGAAACACTATTGCAGAAAGACGAAAAAGTTATTCCGGTATACAGACACAAGCATACAGATACAAGAATACGAATACCGGGATAATTGTTCGATTTCGGGAATAATGATGCTCCGCGGACATTCATTAGGCGCAAGATAATATCGGGATTAATTTTTCACCACATTGAAAACTTGAAGGCCAATCATATCGCTCGAATCACTATATAAGGAACACCAGTGAATAAAAGACAGCATTTAATCTAGATAGAATATCTCTATTGCTGAGAATGTTGTTGCGTTAGCTGCACTAAGCAACAGCAGCCGCTCAAATAGGCTGTCATTCAGACAGCGTTAGTTCGGGCTCAACACAATGCTCACGAAATGACTTGCCGTTCGAAAAAGACAGGGGGTGTGGCACCTGCCTTAAAAAAACTGTGACTTTCGTCAGCACAGTATGACTGCCTCCGCGACTCTGCCGTCACAGCGTCGGGCGCTTTACTACATGAACCATTCTGTGCGTGCGGAGAACCCTTCGCCGTCTCCCACTGTATCGGCGACCAGCGGCGTCCCGTTGTTTGTCGCCTCATTTCCGATAAAGAAGTAACGAGATACACGTGCCTTGTACAGTATCGCGATACAGTCGATACATCTTTAAAGTATTGCACTACTGACATACAAATACGTTTTGCAAACATATCTTGATACAGCAATACAGACACTCAAAAGTATCTCTAAGATACTGTCGCGATACACTTGAATATCGACACTGCCCAGCCCTGAAGAGATCATTGGAAGTGGTTAAAAAGCTAAAAAAATGGCAAGTGGGGTATACGTCTCGAACTAAAAGACAAAGAACAGTTCAACAAACTCGCACACCTCATAGCTCATGGTAACATCCCTGTATCAGTAAGTGCACACCGAACCACTGTTAAAAGCGTATTGCCGAATGAAGGCTTGATGACCATGAATGACGATAAACTTCTCGAAGGATGGAAGGGCAAAGGTGTAATCCATGTGCATCACATAAAAATGAGACAGAACAACAACGAAATCGCAACAAAGTATTTAATAATCCCTTTCAGTTCATGCACACTACCCGATACCCTTAAGACTGGTGATGTGAAGCTTCAGGTCCGACCGCACATCCCAAACCCGATGAGTTGCTTCAAGTGCCAGAGATTTGGTCATGGATCGCAGAGCTGCCAAGGGCAGCTTATTTGCGCTAAGTGCGGCACCAGCGGTTATAGTGCTGACGTTTGCAGGAATGATGAAGTCCGTTGTACAAAGTGCGGTTGCAGTCACCCCGCATTCTCCAGATCTTGCCCAGCCTAGAAGAAAGAAAAAGAAATAATCACTTTAAGTACAAAGAAAAATATAACGTTCTGCAAAGCAAGACAATAGATGTCTTCATCCTTCGCACTAAAAACATCTTTCGCCGAAGTAGTCCAACGAGGCGCGGTACCACAACGGCCTCTGGCAGTTGCCTCGACCACGCCTAGCGTGCCGAGGCTACAGCCACTCGCCCCTATTGTGGGAGCTGCCAGCGCTGCTCTGCATACTGTCAATATGTCCACACCAGTGGCCTCCACAAGCTCTGGCAGCAGCCAGGGCAGTGAAGAGTCTAAGGGGTCCTATAGACCTCCAGCTTGGTGTGGGCGAAAACTTTGTCGACCGAGGCGAAGTCTACGCGACGAACAGATCTCTCTGTTTAGAGGGCATGTAGTGGCTCGCAAGAGGCTAAGGACAACAGTTCAAGCCAAACGGTGCAGGGAGCGCCTAAGGAGCAGCAAGCTTCTTTAGACCGCTTCAAAATGAGCAAATCACCAATTACAGGTCCTGATAAGCGCCCCGTAAAATGAGCCAACTCCGTCCTCTTTACACAAAGCACTTTTTTCTATCATGGAAAAAATCATACAATTGAACGTAAGAGGACTACTTAGAAATCTAGATGAAGTCCAAGAACATCTGAGTAAGTTCTATTCGAAAGTGCTGTGTGTGCAAGAAACACTCCTAAATCCCAAACACACCAACTTCATCCGGTAATACACTACTTTCCGAAAGGACCGCGACTATGCTGCAGTGTCTTTAGGGGGTGTGGCCATAATACCTGATAGAAGTACAGGAGGCCAGCATTTGAAGCTCAAGACGGCCCATAAGGCAGTGGCCGTTCGAGCTGTACTTTAAATAAACTCATTACCATTTGTTCCGTGTATGTACGAGTACCACTGCATCATCAGCTTCACAGACGCGATTTAGAAGGATTAACAGATGAACTGCCGGAGCCATATTGATCATCGGTGATTTCAATGCAGACAGTAACATGTGGGGGGGATTCTCGGTGTAAAGCGCGAGGTCGGTTTATTCAGCCGCCACTCTTTTCTTGCAGGGCAAGACTTCGGAATTCTAAGTAGCCCACCCATTTAAACATTGTAAATAAGTCATGCTCTTCCATAGGTCGTAGCATCTGATCATCGATACTCTCACCCAATTTTAAATGGAACCTTCTTAGAAACCTTTATAGCAGCGACCACTTCCCTTTCATCCTGAGTACACTGAAAAAAAATCAACTACCCCCGCAGGTTCCTCGATGGAAGGTTGACTCAGCTGACTAGGAATGGTACCGAACACTTTCTCACATTGCATGGGCTGAGATGTGGGCTCTAACCATATATGAGGCTCTTACATAATTTACAGCTTTCATACTTCACGCCGCATCTAAATGTATTTCTCAAACGAGCGGCATGGGCTCCAAGCGGCGTCTTCCAAAAAAGAACGATGCGTGCAGGATAGCACGGATGCATTAGAACAAACCGGTGGTGATGCTTTGGGATTCCCCAACAGCAGAAAACCCAGAACATTTCAATCAGGTCAAATCGCAGCCACACAGAACGCATCGACAAGCTAGACCAGAGAGCTCTACAAAGTTTTAACTCGTACACTGGTGAGAAAAAAATTTTGGACTAGGCCGAAGAAAATTAAGGGCCAGCAAACGTGTTCCCCTGCCATTATTAAATAGCCTAGGGCATAACTTAGAGGATCAAGCTAATTTTCATGGCACACATTTTGAGCACATATCGAGCTTCTCACACTGCTCCGAATTCTTCCAAAAATGTAAAGCACGAATAGTACATCAAAAGTTAAAAAGAAAATGTGAAAAAACTGAGGCGTACAACGAGCCACTCTGCTTTCCTGAACTGCAAGCAGCAATGAACTGTTGTAATACATCTACCTCAGTGTTTGACAGCGTAATGTACGACATGCTGAAACAGCAATCCACCGAAACACAAAAAACCTTCCTTTCCCATTACATTCTCATATGGTTTGCCGGTGCGACCTCCTCTTTTACAAGGGAGGCTATTATAATTCTAATTTTTAAACAACGAAACAATCCTTTGTTTGCGTACAGTTAAAGCCAAGTTCACTACCACAAGGTAGTGAACTCAGCAGTACGCTTTTCATTATATAAATTAACTCGTTGCATCTTTACATCCCGCAAACACTGCATTATTGCCCGTATGCAGATGATATCCAAATTGCATTTAGATCGTGCATTTTCGCGGTTTCTGAGTGGCAAGTCCAGCTCCGCTTGAAAAAGTTGTCCAAATTGGGCAGATGTGAACGGGTTTAGATTAAATCCACAAAAGAACACCTGTATTCTGTTTTTTAGAAAGAGAGGCCTCCACCCAAATCCCTAAATTCACCTGCATAGTCAGCGGTTACCTGCAGAGGCAGAGCATAAAATTCGAGGCCTACTTCTGGATTCGAAACTCACCTTCATATCACACGCCAAGCATGCGAGAAAGATGTGCAGGAAAACAATGAACAGTGAGGTCACTACCTTACTGCATGAGGTAGTGACAGGAAGGGCCTGATGTATCTCTATAAAAGCCTCATTAGCATCTATAAAAGCCTCATTGAATGGTCTTTCACATTAGAATTGTGCAAGAGTGAGATTGGCGTCGTACCTTCACTAGAAGCGATAGCCAAGAAGTGCGTCTGATTTTGCAGCATGGCTACGCCTGTTTCATCATGCACAACCAACTGACACGACACGTTCATTGCCATGCCGAATTGCCTTAGGTCAACCAAGTCGTCGACTTCCATCAGCCTCTTTACCTTGTCTTCGTCTATCTCCCCCCTCGTCCTGAAGACGTTTGAAAGTCTCAGTTGAAACCAATGTTGTTAAACTTGTAGAATAGAATCTGGAGAAGAACGTCTAATAATTTTAAAATCTGCAACCTCGAGACATGATAGCATTGTATCTTCGTCAAGCTGAGGGCATACGATGAGCGGCGTCATGAACATCTATTAAATTTAGAATGTGAACATTTGAAACGGTGCGTACGAGTTTGACGCCTTTTTTTTTTTTGCCCACGCTTTTGTTGCACGAGGAGCGGCGGCGAAAACTTCTATTAAATTTAGAATCTCCACCCTTGAAACGGATCATCCGAGCAAGACGCCGCTTTTTTTTCGCAGATGCTTATTGCCAACGGCTTTTTTTTTCTTGCTCGCGGAGAGGAAAACGTCGCGGGGTAGAGTTGTAAAGCTTCGCTAGAAAATGAGTTCAAAATGTCTCTCAACCACTCGCCTAACATCACTCGAAAGTGAAATCCATCTGAATTTTTTTCCTCCTGAGCCGATGTACTGATCTTCTCCGACCACCCTCCGAGAGCTTTTTCCACCCAACGTGGCTTTTGCAATGCCGTCCGTGATCGACGCACATTGACCAAGCGACGATGTCAAGTGATCACGTCAAAAACTTTGGCGACCTGCAACGCCGTGATGGGCTCATGCGGTGACGTCTTCACGTGCTGATGATGTTTCGCATCACTCGGTTGACTCCGATGTCATGGGATGCCAACGGTCAGTTTTCCCGTTTACTGCGGCATCTAAGGCTTTCATTGAAGAGAGAGCGTACTAGCTCTTCTAAGTGTTCCAATTTTCAAAAGCATCGGCCGTAATGTCAAGTGGCGTAGGCTGTGGGTGGAGTGTGAGTTCCATACTTTTTGCCGTCTTAGGCTCTACATGGGCCATGTGGGGTAGAGAATAGGGTGGCTACTCACGAACGAGGCTAGCGAACGCCATCGCGAGCCCCTCCTGACACTACGACAGAATGTGGACATGGGATCAAACTCCACTTCCAGCACCATGTGATCAGGAGCAAGAAAAGAACCTTTATTTTTAGGGTATATACAAAAACGTGGCAAACGCGGTAGGTACCAACTGTGCGCGCGTGGTCATGACGAAGCGCCCAGTTACAATTTATACAATTGTCAGACGGAGTAATCTGCAATTTGGCAATAATAGGTCGCACAACCGACGTTCTGATGCATTCACTTGCGTGGCTTCACTAGATCCTGACACTCTGGACTGTAAATGAGCCTTCCCCCGTGAGCGATACAGTAGAAGTGTCTCCTACAGCCGTGGTCAGGGATGGTTCCAACGTAATCATCTGTCACACGGAGCTCATAAAAAACAGCTCTATCTGAAAAACAAAATAATCATGAGAATGCAGAATGATTACGCCCATGTTGTTTTCAGCGTTCGCGGAGAAAAGAAACCCATTTTTTAGCAGTGTGAGTGATAAGAAGCAGAGAATAGAAAACTCTAAATATCAAAGATTCTGCCTTTTATTTGATTGCCGTTAAAAGGCTTCCTATTGCTCTCTCCTCTGACGACACAATTCTTTCAGCGATGCGATTATTTCTTGCTTAATTTAAATGCGAAGCATTTCTTAGCGAACTTCGATGACTTGAGCGTACCTATCTATCTATCTATCTATCTATCTATCTATCTATCTATCTATCTATCTATCTATCTATCTATCTATCTATCTATCTATCTATCTATCTATCTATCTATCTATCTATCCATCTATCTATCTATCTATCTATCTATCTATCTATCTATCTATCCGCCTACGACCTTGTGCTCTCCAGACCGTATCTTTAATGGAATTCGTACCAAAACTGGTATGGCATCACCTGACTGTATGAAGAACATAAATGACTGGCCCTATCACGACACTCGTGACTAGCCTGTCATGGCCGTGGCGCTCCTGCGGCCGTTTCCTTAACTTTATATATTCAAAAATTAGTATGATGAGACATTTCGGCATGACCAACATAAATGACAGGTGGTGATATGAAAATCATGACGTCCCTTCATGACGATCATCAAGCAGTATCGTAAACGTCTGCGTTTTTTTGTTTTGTTTTTTTTTTTGGTCTGTGTCTTTCTTTCTGTATATCTATTTGTTTCTGTCTTCTTCTGTCTTTCTCCGTTTTTTTTACCTTTCTTCTCTTTTTTCTTTATTTCTATATCTTTCTTTCTCTCTCCCTCTGTAGTCGTGCTCTTGCCCACTACCTCCTTCTCTCCTCGACCATGAAACCTGTGCTGCTAAACTGCTATGGCGCTCATGTGGCACAGAAATTGGGCAAATCCCACTACTCGCCACACTGCCCCACTAAAATTAACAAGGGAACACATGGGCAGGAAACAGGGGTTAGCAACCATCTGTGCCGCGTGCGAACCATCTGTGCCGAGTGCTTGGGCGCTGATGGGCACGTGCCAGTTCATGATGATGACAATTTTTGTATTACGACACACGGCCAAACATTGCCCACAATCGCTGCACTGTAATACACAAAAGAAAAGGTTGTCTTGTTCCGCCCATGCGAATGTGCGGAAAGTGGGAATATGGGAACGCAGCGGGGCACCTTGGCAGTGCCCCGCTGCACTACGACGGAAAGTAGCAGCTATTCACTAATCCGAACTGTCAGACCAATGTTTATGCACCCGAAATTCAAGTGAGCATAAAGCCACCGCAGGTTCTGCAGCTGGATATCATTATCCGCCATAACAAATGGCCGAGCGCAATGTGCACAATCGTCTCTCTTATCTTTTACTGTGGGTTTCAATGACTTGTTGCGGCTACTCGTGTCGCCGGAGCTGATTGCGGAGGACACGCCTTAGGAGTGCTGCTGTTGCGGATGACGCGGAACGCCGAAAGTTACGTCACCTCATTAACACAACGTTTCAAAAGGCAGTGCGGCTTCAGCAGCTGTTCTTTGCTAAAAAATGCTATTTGCGTTCACTTTTGAGAACGCTCACAACGGTTTTCGAACGCAGCAGAAATAAAACTGCTATTACAGTTTCCCGTGTCATTTTTCAAACTGCTTCAGCTGCCCTTCAGACTATGCACCAACTCGCCCTACGTTACACTCTGCTAAAACAAAGACTTTTCAAGAAAAAAAAGTGGACTGCAGCCACCCGCCCTCAGAAGGTCATCCCCACCTTCATCTGCTGCCTTTCCTCCTCGCCTGCAAGGGCAGGCAGCGCGGGCGAGTCGCGACCCCGACCGGGATGACTACCACCCCGCCACTGACGGGGATTCTTCGATACACATCCAACCGGGGTCACATGCTCGCAGTCCACCCAGCGACAGGTTTATTTCGATTAGCTGGCGTGTGAAGAGGATGATGTCACCTCGGCACATCACACAGCTTGATTCGAACCTGTCACCTGCCGACCAGTGAACGCTGCGGTGTTGAGTATTCGATCACTGGTCGGGTGATATCATAGTAGTTTAGATGCACTATATGTCTGCTCCTTGTGTATGGAAGGCAGAAAAATGTTCGAGTAGCCCACGCCCGTCGGCAAGTGCGCAATGGTGTAGGCCCCTTACAATTAACAGGAAAACGGAACGAAACGTGAAGGGTCGTGTCATGCCAAATTTGTTGGGTCGGGATTGGTTGTCGGAAGTTAGGTGGAACTGGTGACATGCAGTGTCGGGAAATGCGGTGACAACTGAAATGTCTTTGAAACAAAAATACAGTGACGTGTTTAAGAATGGCTTCAGTGTCATTAATTGCTTCAAAGGAAGCTTGGTGCTGAAGACCACTGCATAGCCAATTTGTCGCAAAGCGAAGTCAGTGCCTTACGCACTTCACGAAAGCGTGGAAATGGAGCGACTAAATATTGTACAGGCCGACGTTATCTAGAATCCAACACAGTGACTGAGAAACACCTCTAATTACAATTCTTGAAAGCCACAAAAGTGTGAGACCTTGCGGTGAGTATTGAGTGACTGTAAATCCGCATCTCAAGATTGATCGCTATCCGCTTCCCTTGTGTGGTGACAGTTTCGCGACGGTAGCAGGAGGTACAGATTTCCTTGTTTTAGACTTGCCAAACGCATCTCTGCAAGTCTATCGAGATGGTAATCGCAAGAAATTCTGACAGTGAGCACGCACTTCGGGATGTTTTGATTCAGATGTCTTCCTTACGTCGTGGAGGCGGCCCTGCATTGTTTCAGTCGGCCATGGATCAAATCCTCAAAGGAATTCCGGGGACCACGTGCAACTTGGACGACTTTCTGATTGCAAGCAGAACACGAAAGGAATGCGCCGAAAGCGCTGAACGTGTTCTAGAGCACATTAAAGAGCATGGCACTCGCGCAAATGCTGAAAAATGCATATTTTTTTCGGAGGACGTTAAGTGTCTCGGGCATGAGATTTGTGGCGAAGGACTGAAGCCGACAAATGCTAAGGTTGAGGCCCTACTGAAAGCTCCCGAACTAAAGAAAGAGAGCTATGGGCTGTCTTACGGCTTTTGAACTTTTACGTATTTTTCTTGCCGTGTCTGGGCGAAACACTAGAACCAATGCACAAACTGTTCAGGAAAGAAAATTAGTGCAACCTGTCTTAAGAATGCAAACGAAGTTTTCAATGTTACGAAAAGCTTCTCTGTAGTGAGGCGGTACTCGAGCTTGTCGGGCCGATGGGCCCTTATCTGCAGCACGCACGGTGGAAGCAGGGGGGAAGAGAACACACGCGCATTGCCCATGCGCGTGACGACGTCAGCGTCCAGAAAAGATAGGGGGGCGGAAAAGCGGCGGGGCTAGGCGAGGCGCGTGGTTTTTTTCCCTCCGGGAGTGCTGCAGGGCAGAGGCACGGCGGTTTGAGGGGGTCAGCTAAGGCGGGTTGATGGCTGGCATTCCACGGCGAGTTGCGTGTGAGTTTGGTTTCCTGCCATTATGTTTCGCGCCGGTCTTCCTGCCGTTATGTTTCGCGCCGTATGTTTCATTGACCGCCAGTCTGCGGGGATTGTTGATTCAGGCTTTTGGTCCTCCCGTGGGCGTTAGTGCCGTGTTCTGCCGGTCCGGAAGGATGGATGTTATTCCTTTGAGTTGTGATTCCATTAAGAATTAAAAGCGGTTCTTGTTCCCAGCGTTGCTGGCTCGTGTCCTGCGAATTGCGGACACTGACCCCCCTGAGCGGAGGCGGGGCCTTCAAGCTTTAGGACGCAGCAAAACCGCTTATGCTAACACGTGACGCGTCAGCGCATGGCGTGGCTGCCGTTATTTCTCATGTTGTCAGTGGGGGAGACAGGCCGGTGGCATACGCTTATCGAACGCTAAATGCAGCTGAAAGGAACTATGCCCACATTGAAAGGGAAGCGTTTGCAATCGCCTTCGGCATACTGAAATTCCAGCAGTATATGTACGGCCGACAGTTCCCTATCGTGACAAATAAGCAACCGCTCACCAACATTTTCGACCAAAAGAAACATGCAAGTTCTGTTGCGGCAGCAAGGATCCACCGCTGGTGCAACTTCCTTGCCAGTTATCAGTCTACGATTGAGTTAACGGAAGTGTGGCTCAATTGGAAATGCAGACGAGCTATCAAGCTAACTGTTTCCGTGGGTGCCTACTGAGGAAGCCGTGAACTATTTCTCGCCCATTCGAGTCTCCGCTGGCGGCTAAAGACACAGATAAAGATGTAGATCTCATAGTGGTTTTGTGAAATGACATGGCACGTGTAGCCAAAAGCAGTCGAAAAAGCTCTAGAACCATGTTTGATCAGAAGGTACGAACTTTCCTTAGGAATAGACTGCCTTCTTTGGAACAACCATGTAGTAATTCCCAGTTAATTGCGACATCGTGTCTTAGACATACTGCACGAAGAGCATCCTTGCACTAACAAAATAAAGACGCTTACTCGCGGAATGGTGTGGTGTACGAAATTTGACATAGAACTTGAACAGTGCGCACAAAATGCGAAATTTGTGACAGTATCCGAGCTTCAGTAACCCACATACCTTACGTAAAATATTCCATATGGGCCTTCCATGTCAGGCGGAAGGGGCCAAGTTCCATGAGCCATTTATCTATTCATCTGCAGGAGCGTGAGATGGCCTTTCTTGAACGACACGTGAAATATTCGTGCTGAGCGCATGTATTCATAGTGCTTTTATGCCGACTGGTTTGGTTTTGTCTCGTCTAACGGCGTATAATTTAAGTACGCTTTTGCTGAATAACGAAGTCATTTCCTAGTAGTGCGTCGTTATGTGTTCCTCTTTTCTTGTGTGGCCGTGTTA
Organism: Rhipicephalus appendiculatus; assembly: GCA_030522465.1. NCBI lineage: Eukaryota > Metazoa > Arthropoda > Arachnida > Ixodida > Ixodidae > Rhipicephalus > Rhipicephalus appendiculatus. The sequence goes on from JALIZH010025285.1 coordinate 15,072, forward strand.
GTTGCGCACCTCCCCTCCCCCCCCCCACCCCCTATCCACGCAACAATACTCTAGTGCTATTTGTACGCGTGGAGCTATATATTGCCTTAAAGGAAGCGTCCCTGGTGACAAGTCAAAGAAAATGCCGAAGGGTCGGCGACCACCTGTATTTACTGCATTCGTACCTCCCTCCAGCCACTCTGCCACTCCCCCCACCGCGCAAAGCGTTACATATGCCGGTACTTACAAGGCTCTTCGCACTGAACTCCAACTGCAGCGATTCCGTTGAACCAGACTACAAGGAATAGAGCACAAGTGTTGAAGATTGGGCGAGTTGTTTTGTCGTACTTGTACTGGTATAGCGCATCCCGAGAAAAAAGAGACGCCCTAGCAGGATCGACATAGAGGACAAATGGCTAAATTCCAACTGACTGTTCCGTGACCAGCAGATGGTGTGAAACCATGCGTCAGTTGGAAGTTAGCGCTCTGTTCTCTTGTATTGGTCTGTTCGGCCGTTTCTTCTTTCCCGTGATGCGCTATGCCACTTCATGAAGTGGAGGGGGGGGGGGGGCTCCACACCCTTTCATGTATGTTCGAGCTTGTGTTTCTATGTGTTCGTGTATATTGACATATGCTAAATTGAACATTTTGAAGAATCATGACCCTCCCTAACCAACCCCACTCCCAGGCTATGCAGCGACCCGCTTTGTCACTTCTCCTGCTTTCGTACTTGCCCGTGTCCAGCCCGATAATTTACGCGACTGGCACTAAAGGCCCTGCTCCATACAATATTCATCAGGCATTGGATTTGTTTTCATGTTTGTGATTTCTTTGCATTCGACATTTTTGGCAGTCAAGTTTCAATCTAATATACAAACGCAGCAACATTTCTGGATAGACTTCCCGCCTTTCTGTAGCGTGCCGCAATATTTGCAGGGAAAACTGTGTCAAGCACACTGCTCGTCTCTTGATGCATGCTATCTGCAGTCCATTAGTTGCTGTGTGCACAACCTCTTCAGTTAGCACGTTCATTTTGAGGATGATAAGACGCCGTAATGATATGTTCAGTTCCTTGTCTTCAGCAAATCTTAAAAAACTCGTGCTGAAAATTGAGGTGATGAACAAAAGAAAGGACACCGAACCAAATGAAAGTAAAAAAAAAACAAGTTTTGACTTCCATAGGGAGGACTGGTGGAGGCAGTCTGGGAGGGTGCAGACGAATGATTTTCCACCGCATTAGTAAACGCTGGTGAATGAACAGCACACCGAACGGTCCTCGCGAAGTGTCTTCATATCAGCGATCAGGTCTCTGTGATTCGCGCAAATGTGAATTCGCACGGCCTAACAAGGAGGCAACCGCAGACACTTTTTTGAATGTCAGGGTGGACCAACTTGAAGTTCTGGCGCCTATCAGTGCGCGTGCCTTTTCCTGAAAATGCTGAATAGCAGCATTCCATTGTTCTTTCTAACGACAACTTTAAAAAAAGCCACCATATCCATGAATAGAATGACGTTAGAGGAGCTTGCTGGGAGATAATCGGGTAAAAAGTAAATCCTCAGTATAATTCCTCTACTGTCATATAAAGAAGTGACACGTTCTTGTAGTTATATACAGAATATATACACAATGTTTATTATTTTACATTTGATGCACTGTATACACAATTTACTCATGTGTGACTCGTGACGTTGAGTGCGATGACAGGCCTGCAAAGGATCTTCGAGGTTCGTAACTTCAGGTGCCGGCTCGATCTCGTCATTGTTGAACTTTCCATCGGCGCGCCGCGCCGTGATGCCGCTGCCATCAAGGCAGCGTCATCGTCATCGCACTCTTGAAATCAGAGTAACAGCTGCGCCTCTAGGGGGAGCAATGAGACCTAGAGGCTACGGCAATGGAAGAAGCCCCGAGCATAAGAAGCTTGGTGAGCAAGCTCCTAAAAAGCCAGCCTCTGATTAGCTTCCAACTCCTCGGTGAACTGTGTTCTGGTCAGTTTTCAACTCCACGGTGAACTGGATTGAATTCGGTTGACTGTTCAGATATCTAATGAACGCATCTAAAGCAAAGCGCTTCGTGACCAAGAAACAGTCATCGACATCACGTAGAAAAATTCTCGACGATGGGCTAAAAAAATCGAATGCACGATTTTCCAGCCATTTCATTGTCAGGGTCCCAGCTGTCGCCGAGACAGGACACCCATTGGTTCAACGTGACCAATCTTTGTACATGGTCTTATCGTAACAAAAGGTGGTGGCCAGCCACAATCTAAAGCGCTTTCTCAAAATAGGATATCAAAAGGGATCTTTCCGCTAGATGCGGATCCGCATCGCGGGCCAGTTGCGGTGCGGTCAGTTGGAATGGAAGTAAACAAGGACACCTTGTCAATTGTTCAGAGACCAAGCTTCTAATTTTTTCAACCGAAATCTTCGGAGTTGCGCACGTGACTATTTCTGTTTCAAAAGAGCAGTGATAATGTACTGTTCAGGTAGCCAGTTATTTTGCAGCAGGAACGGGTGCACTTTAATGCAACACTTAGACAGCTCCTAATGCGGAAGAGGCGTTCCTTGTTCCCGAAACCCACCTGAGAGCTACGACGTTTTTGATGTACCCGTGGTGTTTCACTGCCTCAGTGGTAGCCTCAACTTGGCGAAGTGACGTGATACAATCAAGCCAACACATGACGTTATGATAGCACCGTCCGTGAGTTTCGCATCATCGTGTTGACAACGCCGCCAGTTCTGACACGAACGGTAACTTTTCGCAGTTGCTTTTCGAGGGCTTGCACGTTCATAACATGGAGAATTTTATGTTGGCCCTTCTACAGTGGTCATTTTATATAACCTTGAAAATAAACGTCACTTTTTGCGGATATTAGAACTCTTCTCTCGAATTCTCACTCGATCTACAAAAAAAGAACACTTCGAGTACTGAATAGGGGCAATGTAAGCAGTCACAGGTATATTTTGCGATGGGTTGACAGTAGTGTCTTTCCTAAAACGAAAGAAAAAACCACCATACTACCCGTTGTCTCGATCTTCAGGACACCACAAGACGCTCTATCGCCGAGATAGAGCAATGTTTCTCTACTGAGAAATATCTGTTGCAAATCTGAAATATGAAACCAATGCCATTAAACTAACAAGCAAGGCAAATATCAGAGGCACCGTATATAGAGTGCATAAAAAGTGTGAGTAATAATAATGATAATATCTGGGGTTTCACGTCCGAAAACCACGATGCGATTATGAGAGATGCTGTAGTGGACGGTTATTTAACGTGCATTGACATCGCATAGTACACACGGGCCTCTTCCATTTCGTCTCCATCGATATGCGACCACCGTGGCCGGGATCGAACCCGCGACCTTCGGGCCAGTAGACGAGAGAAAGTTTGAATGTAATCATGACAGTGTTCACCGTCATAAGTGTATGTTGACTGCTTCATGGAAGTTTCGTCCGTCAAACGTCGTTGTATATTTTATGGCCAATATTCTAACCCCAAGTTTAGCTTGCCCTAACATTTTGTGCCTGGCGACGGCGGCGCATTTCGATGTCGCTCGTAGAGCGCCTCTACTGAAATTCAAGACATAAAATCGTCTTAGCTAAATTATGTTCGCGAACAAAAAAGAAGGAATTTGGCAGTTAGGCACACAAGGCCAATTTTCACCTAAGAAATATCAGTGGCAAAGCTTTTGCTGACGGCATTCTGTCTGAATGAACTCTTCAAGTAGCGAAAAAGGCGCTCTTTTCGAAGGAGCCATTTTTTCAAGAAAACACGAATGCAACTTCGTCAAATCGGTAAATGCCAGGTCAGAACCAGTGAAGCCAAGAGAGGCACAGTGTGGCGCACAGTCAGAGAGAGCGGTCATAAACCCATCCGCATTCAATATGTGCCTCCCGTGTCCCCAGTTTACAGCGAAGGCTGTTATCAGATCACAATGGCAGTGGCAGTGGGATAGTTGTCCGCCGCCACCACCGCCGCCCGCAACCGCTATCGTGCAAAATTAGAAAAAAAAATGAAATGAGTAACAAATTCTAGAAACGTCGGCTACTCTACTGACTGTCATCAACCAAGTATTAGCACCTCTCACAAAGCCGATAAAGTTCCGTGCCCAAAATCTCGCTTTTCAATGTGAAGCGATAGAGTCAACCTGGGTGACAGACATCCCCGGTGGTGGTTGTTTTTCTTTGCTGCCACCCATCACCTACCTAGCCACTGGTATGCAGACACTCTGTGCTCTCGACCATGGCTCTTGTGAAAAGTGATGGTGTTTGAAGCCCTTATGTAATACAGAGAAAGCTGTATTGAGATGGCAACAAGAGCCGATTTCGGTACCGTAGTTATATACCGCCACCAACGCTGGTGTTCGTAACTGTTATCGTGACAAATAAGACGAAATAAAATTCGAAAGAATGTCTAGGAGTGGCGGAGATTTCAACCCGTGAACTCTGCGCGGAAGTCAAGTGTTCTACCCCGGATTCCCGCTGGATGCTTCAAACTCCTTCGCAAAAACACCCTATACAGGTGTTATGTCGGGCAAGGAACCGTGTTAACATATGTAATATAGCGTCGTGGAATAGTGAAAATAACAACCAGGCGTCGCACAATGCAGATTGCACAACGAGTAGGTCCGTTGAATGCTTCCGCCCCATTATAAAAGGCTCAGCCATAATTCTTCATCGTGATCAGCCACAGCAGAAAGCCCACATAATGCTTTAAATATGTATAGCGGGTACATCGCTTCTCCGCAGAATAACGAATAATGGCATAGAGGGTGTTTCCCTATTTCCTGAAGGTTACGGTGATTTATGGCGTAGTGTATTAGTTCCAACAAGAGCCCATAACGGGCTCTGGAAAGGACGCTCTTCCAGCTTTCGCTGTGACTGTGCTGCGTCTTGTGCGCAGGCCATGCGTTTTTTTCTATGCTGGCACAATGTTCAACAACAGCGAGTTACCATGAATTTGTTGGGAATAGGGATTGTATATCTAATTCAATTGAATACGCAAAATCTCCTCAAACAATACAGTGACTTGCATATGCTCCTTCCTACCATTTCTTTTAGTTTTTGAAACAATGCTGTCTCAGAGACCTAGCTTAGTGGCGCTGATAACGAACGTCAGGCCTTTGCGGAAAGCGCAGCACAGTCACAGCGAAAGCTGGAAGAGCAGCATTTCTACAGCCGTTGTATGTACACTCCGTTCGAGCACCTAATACAAGTACACTTGCAAGGTACCCACAACGCCATAAATCATAATCTTTGTAAAGTTTCGAAACACCCACTACGCCATTGTTCGTTATTAGATGTGAAGCATCTTATGGCGAAGCTTAATCCGGTGGTGGTGGTGGTGGTGGTGGTGTGCCGCGTGCCCACCCTTACTGCGCATGCGCAAACCCTTTAAAAAAATAAAAATAAAAAACCTCCTCTCCCCCCTCTCTCTCCTCTAGGCATCCCTCCCCGCGGCAACCACACCCTCACTGCGCATGCGCATCCACTCCTCTCTCCCCTGTTACCCTCCCCCCTCTCTCCTCTAGGCATCCATGCCCGCGGCGTCTACACCTCCCCACTGCGCATGCGCGTCCCCCCTCTCCTCTCCTACGCTCCCCCCCTCTCTCCTCTACGCATTCCTGCCCACGGCGTTCACACTCCCACTGCGCATGCGTGTCACCCCCCTCTCTCTCCTCTCCTACGCTCCCCCCTCTCTCGCCTCGCGACGCCGACGCAGGCAGCGTCTGCTAGCGAGTTTCTTGGTTGAAAAACCGACTGCTCGCGCTGCACAACCGTTCACTGGCCACCCCGTATATATGGCAATGGATCTTGACCTCCAAGGTGGTGCCGGTGGGAGATTTCTGCTGTGCGTTGTTGAACAATAAAAATTTGCAGCGTGCGCGTTAACTAAAAGCGGAGTGCGGGTCTCTGTGTCCAGTCGGAGTCTTCTGTCTCTCATTGCCCATTAGCAGCGATTGGCATGTTCCAGTAGGAAACACTGCTCCATCACTGCCTGCTTTGCGCCTCCCCAGTTTTCTCTCCTGCGCAACGCTGTGATGAGCGCCAGCGTCAACGCCGCCGCCAGTGTAAGCGTCAGAGCCCGCTGCTTCACATCTACACATGGTTCCCTTTAGCGGGAGATGGTGTAATTTTTCTGGGGAGATGCCAGGTACCCGCTACATATCAGCAGGGTATTATGTGCACTTAGGTGATGCAGGTGGCTCAACACGCAACGGGCGGGACGTTTCCTTCCTTCAGCATTCGACGGCCGGTCTAACGGGCCGAGGGATCTTATCGCACGCGCCCTCCCAGTGACGGAGATGGGCCGGCTCGCTTATCGCTGCTTCCGCCGCTTTCGTCGCCACCGCTCACGCGCTTTTATCCGCGGGTAGAACGTACGGTGCACTGGGGGATCTTATCAATTTTACTTTATACGGGACATGACGGCGACGGTGACGGCAAAAACTTGGCGAGATTGTCCATAAATTGCTATCGCAATGAAACGCACAAACGTACCGAGCTCGGACTATGAACAAACAGAATAAAATAGTTCAAACTCTATTCAATTTTGTCCATCGAGAACTTGTCCAATCACAAGAGGCAGAAATATAAACGTCACCAGTGTTGGTACTAATATCATAAATATGTAAATATCAAACCACTCCGCAAAAGATCTATGAAAAGTATAAAGGCTGTCTAGATTCGTTTGTGTGAAAGGTCAACTATATGAATTTGCTGAAAAATAACGAAACAGAAATAGTGTACGTGGAACAATTTTGAGACACTACGACCATCAATAACAATCATGGCATAGGTGAAATTTTGTTAGCTGGATAACACATTGTACTGTACCATTACTTCTCACAAGCATCCGGTTCTTGTGTTGCACATCAAACTCTCCTCGTAGTGAAATGCTGCGCCTGTGAAATAAAACAATAGAGAAGGCACACAATGCGAATAATACGAAGAATAATCTTACCTTCCTCTGCGGCACAAGAAGGTCCTGTTGTAAACAATTTCAAATGGGCTTGCAGTGCGCATTTGATTGTACTGGCAGCGGATGCGTCCCGCTTTGCTAACTTTGTACGTCCATAGACGTTGCGGCGTGGTCACAAACTGAAAGGTCGATATGCGAATAATAAAAACGATGAGCTTGCAGAGCACATGCAGAAAATTTAGGGGCTAAGCTGGTGAAGTCGTCATCATATGGCTTGTTGCAAACTTTATAAGATTTACCACTGCAAGTACAGTTGTGATTTATTCACTCAGACAGCGTGCACGTGTTCACTCTGCTTATAAGAAAAACCCCTTCGTTAAGTATTAGAGATACACTCAAGCGAAAAACACCGTAGATATGAAAGAACATTTGAAAACAGCGAAATATAAATTCTTTCACACATTTCACCTGCGTATAAAGAAGCGCCCAAAGTAACTGTGAAAATTATTTAAAATAAACAGCAAATATGTCTTATCGATTCCGGCCCTTGATAGCAACGGCACCACCATTCATAATGATGGTGAAAAAGCTGAGTGCTTTATCTCAGTTTTCGAGTTCTGTGTACACCCCTCGTGTAAACATGACGGATACTTTCGCAAGGTCCGCTGAGGTGGTGGCGGAACAAATGAGCGATGTCGTGATTCACCAGCCATAAAATAGAGGCTATTATCAAATCCATTAATGCGTCTAAAGCCACTGGGCCAGACGGTTTGTCGCCTGCATTGCTTTATTTGAGCCCGTGCCAGGTATCTAAATACCTGTGCCTCATTTTCATTAAGGCTTTAGAGGAATCTTCATTACCCGATGACTGGAGGCTTGCTAACGAAGTGCCTGTCCTTAAGAGTGGACCACGAAGCAGTGTTTTAAACTGTAGGCCCGTTTCATTGACAAGTGATGCATGTAAAATACTTGAACAAGATCTGTTTACCTATGTTATGGCATATGAACTAGCATTCCTTACTTAATCCTAAACAGCATGGCTTTCGCAGTCGTTCTTCCCGTACAACACAGTTACTTGAAATGACACATGACTTACAGTGCGCTTTTGATTAGTGTTTTTCCGTTGAGTGCTTGTTCCTAACTTTAAAAAAAGCCTTCCACGTTGTACCCCACTCATTATTGATTGAAAAACTACAAAAATATATGATGTGAACAAAACGGCTGTGAACTGGATAATCGATTATTTATATTTGCAATGCTCGCAATGGTAAGAAGACATTCCGAGAAGTTGATGCGCCATCTGGTGTGCCCCAAGGGTAAGTCTTGGGTCCACTATTGTTCGTCATCTACATAAATGACATTTGTTCTGTTATTTCATCACAAATCAAGTTATTTGCCGTTGATTGTGTTTTCTACAGAATTATACAAAGCTTCCATGATTGCACTACTCTTCAAATCAATCCTTACAGAGTCTCTGAATGGTGTGAAAAGTGGCATGCGTATATTAACGCAAAACACAGTGCATATGGGTTTCACTAGCAAGAAGTCCCCCCCCCCCACCCCTCATGACTCATTTTAACGCGAGAGCGTTAGAGAGCTCGTTTCGCAGAAATTCCGGTGTCGGCATCGCCGTTGGCGTCGTTGGTCGTTACCGAAAAATATCACCTTGTCCATGACAAAAAAATCGAGAAAGATGCAAATTAAAGAAATAATTTAAAAAAAATCCCCGGTCCGAGTGAGGATCGCACCCGGGCCGCCTCCTTGGCAATGCAGGTGCTCCACCACAGTTCCACAATATTTGTTGAAACCGCGTTGGAAAGAAAAAAACACTATATGTATGTCATCTAGTGGAAGGAGTTTTCCTTAACGCATCATATATTGCGTGGCAGAAGCATAGAATCATGTCAGATGTCAAAAGATGTGAATTGAGCAACGAGTGCGTGTTTTAAAGGCCCACCCATTACAAAACGCTCAGACATACTTGACCTTCATCAGCAGCAGAACCATCAACAGGGATGAACAGCTGCGTAGGTTCGCGTGTTGCACTACAGACGCGTAACGGGCCCTTCGCTGATTCGCAAAGAAATAATTATGGCGTAGTGGGCACCTAACATCTGTGCTTGCAATAGGCATTCAACGGCGAATGTTAGGCGCACAGTCGTTCGTTTCCTTACGGCATGGTTGAGGCATGCACCGAGAACCGAAGCAGGATAACCGTTCAGAAGGCGATGCGCACGAGGCCTGATTACAGCGTTTACAACGACTTGACCATACAAATAAAATAAAGGAACTAAGATGCAGGACTGACGCACTTTAAAATATCCATTGTTCTCAGGATGATCAGTCAGTGGAATAGGTTGCCTTCAGAAGTAGCTGAAATTTCCTCACATGATGCATTTTCAAGTCACTGCATGATCTGCAGCAGTGTACTCGCGTGGTTGTGTAAGTACGGAACGGTATTATGAACCTACCCTATTTTGTGTACTCTCATGTGCCCCTACGTAAGTGCACAGTCAATTTCTTTTTTATTCCATTGTTGAAGTTTTCGCATATGTATTCTGTATTGAAATAATCTATTCTCTCCCCCCCCCCTGCTAAGCCCGTGGGCGCTGTGGGTACTGCGATAAATAAATAAAAACATGAATACATATGCAAGAATAATTATCATTTTCCGGTGTAGGGAAGTGTCCACTTCGCCACAACTCATCATTTTGTGAAGTAGCGACGTAATCAGTACACGCCTGTAACGCAATAGGCACAGCTACGTACTGCATGACTTGCCCATGCTGTTGCTGACCATGAGAAATATTCATAGCGGAGACTATTGTAAAGGGAGGGCAGTTTTAAAGAAACAACATTCTCGTGTCGCCAACCGGCGGCATGCCTTTGCTTGGCTTAGCACAAAAGAGTTTCCCTTTCCCCTTTGGGAACACGCCCGCTCATTTCCAACAAAAAAGTAACGAGATACCCTTGTTCGTTACAGTATCGTGACAAAACCGATACGTCGTAAGTGTGTTTCACTACTGAGATAAAAGTACATTTTTCAAATGTATCTCGATACAGAAATAGATACACAAAAGTATCTCTAAGATACTATCGCGATACTGCCCAGCCCTGACTTTGGGGAAATTAGTTACTACCTCCCAAGAACCTGTTGTGAGCATCTTAATGTGTGCCAATTTAGCAAACGCCGTAAAAAATGTATTATAAACTTTGCATATCATAAGATTGCCCTTTCTTAAAGAAAAACATAAATAATGCATGGAATGTTGTATTAAAATACGATATCACAAACAATAAAGGCCTTAATCGCTCTACGCAATCGCCGCTTGAACAGGCATTGTCGGAAGAAAAGCTTCATTTCACACGAATCGGAAAGTAGCAACACTAGCACTGAATGGACCTTGAAGGAGTGTGCATTTATGATGGATTGTACATCTGTTTGTCAGCGTCAGCGAACCGAACAATGCGCTAAAGATAAATCATTGACATTACTTTATTGCTATTGAATGGGGTGTCGTTTTTCCGAAGCCCAAGGTTGGGTTTTAATGGTCACGTCAATACCAAGGAAGGTACATTTTTAATGCTTGCTGGTGGGCTTGTTGGTTTCATAGCATTGTAACGAAAAAACAGCGTAAGAAGACAGGGACGACATTTTAGACTACAATTTCTAGATTTGTATTGTTAGATGAGCAAGCGATTGTTATGAGTGGACAATTAGTGCAAGAGATCGTTGAAACGGCTTTTTATTGTTGTGTGTATGCTATATATATCATGCACTGCGGCAACTAAAAAATAGAGTTGTGAGTCAACGCTCGTGCGTGTGCCCCTTTCGTCCCTGTCTTCTTGCGCTGTTTTTTTCGTTACATTTTTTTATGGGCGCTGAAGCGGAGCGTGCTCGTGTTTTTAGGAGCTTGTTCGGCAAGCTTCTTAAGCTCGCGCCTTGTCCGGCGGCGGCGGCGATGGCGGCGATGGCGGTGGCGTGTACACTTCTCCGCTCAAGGCGCCGGCTTTCCGGTGATTTCAGGAATGCTCACTAAATGGCGGCGCCGCTCAAGGCGACGCACAACACTCTCAGCACGTGCGCCTCCTGTCTCTTCGCCGGGAGCTCACGCAGTGAAACGCTCTTCGTTACCGCTCGGCCGAATGGACACGGCATTGAAGCGCGGCGGCCTCGCAACGAGCAGCAGCTGGGGCTCGCGGCCCGAGCGCCGCATATAATGTGTGTATAACAACGTTGTCACGTCTATATATGATGGTAGGAGATGTGTACGGAGGATTCGCGGGTTACCCGATCATCTCCGAGCAAGCTCCTCAACATCATTCACTTAGTGGATATGGCGTGATTTTTTTTCAATGAATACTTAGTAGTATTATCGTTTACTTCCGACATTTTAAATAGTCCTGAACTTTATCTCGAATTTCCTGGATTGCCATTTAGTTGTCAGGCGTGTGTTTCTTGCTCCCTGAATAACTTGCTGAGCTACCGAGTGAAATTTTGAAGCTTTGTATTATGTATGGAGTTGTTATAAAGCAATACAAGTAACTTTCCATCCGCTCCTTTACGCACCTTATTGCGATGCTCACTCGGAGATTAAATACAATGCTCAGTCTACAATACATAAACTTGACCACAGGAAAGCGGGATTCTGTATACCACACCCTCCGAGCAATGCACAAACTTGTTTCGATGGATGATTGCGGCAGGGCATTTCGCGGTGCACTGTCGAGAATGTGGGTGTGAACGATCTGTGGATAACACCGTGGTGTTGTGTCGGGACTCGGACACTGACTCCAGATTGATTGTCGAGGCCGCTGAGATGAAGAGGGACGATTTGTTTGCTGTTAGCGCTCATCCGATTACCTTGACAAGCAAGGAGCTTCACGTTTTGGAATGCGCGCATGGTGTTGTCACGTGTTGCGCGCCCTGACACTTCTTCTACAGATTCTATCGGTGTGATTAAGTTTTTCATCACTCAGACCCTTGCTTGCGCATGCGCTCTTGACACGTGTTAGCATGAATGGACGTTGCCCTGAGATAGTATGTTTTTTTTTAGTTTGATTGTTATTTTTATGTTGTCCAGTTTTTCTGCGTTTCCTTTCTGGTGGCTATATTTATATATTTGGTGTTACCACACATTAAAGTCTTAGTTGAATGTAGCACTTGTTCTGTGTTCTTCATTCGCGTTACGTGTATTTCGCGCTTACAGAAGCTATGGATCAGTACCAACTAGCCCTATCTCAGTGCCATTCTGTGAAGCTGGTGCTGAGTGGAACGATTCGGAATTCTTCTGCAACAATAATGAATGTACCAACAAACGCACTATCGTACGACGACGATTGAAAAAGATTTTTTCTTTACTTTTTGAAACAACTCCTCAGAGCTATGTGAGACGCCTAAAATGCCGGAAATCGTAAATCCATAGATGATCTGGGGGTCGTTAAATTATCGTCCGCTCCAGCGGACGTTGTCCACATGAATGGTAATATCACTTACCCCGCCTAATAGAGTAGATAGTCGGGCGATGTCTCGATGGACACTCCTGCGCTCTCGTAGCATCGGTGAAAAAAAGGATCAGTATCGCCAGTGAAAGTCGCATGTACATTGCATAACAGATATGGCTCGCAATGTAACTCTGCGCATGAAGGCGAAACCGAGCCTGTGCCGTAGTGTTGTAGTATGCAGACGTTATTTCCATCCGGTTTCAAACAATAGAATGCTCTGTTGAACAATGGTACCGCCATTTTGCCACTTTGTCATTTTCATCGGTTCTCACGTGCGCATTATGTTTCTTCTCCTTCATCGAACTTAGTAAAACTTCAGGACCGAGAAACATTAGACCACGCAAACGATTGTCTAGCCCACAAGGCTTATCTTGCTATATTCCACCCTTTTCTTAAATTAGCAACAGCGTTACCTGCTTCAATGGCCGGAACCACGAGCACTGCGGAGCCTTGTCACTGGGGCCTGCCCTGCGCGTATTGTCACAGCAAAATTACCAATTGTGATACGCCGTTGAGCCGGATAATACTGAGGCTTAGATACCATTATGGCGGCCTCTGCTGGATTAAAAGGCATACACTTGGCGCCAGTTTCGGATATTAACGCGTCGAAAAGCTCCCACAAAGGCAGAATTCACGCGGAATAAAAATTCTTTCCTGTAATTGGGCGAGGAGTAATTTCCTGTCGCCTGGAGTCCCTTACACAAGTGCCATATATGACTGTTTATAAACTATTAATGGTCAGATATGACTATATATGTCTCGATAACTGGCTGCCGTTTAATTTATATCGATGTAATTACGGTCATACATGACGTGACTGCTCTATATATGACGTCAAATGCTGCCGTATACGTGATGGTCACACGATATATGACATCATGTAAATCCATGCATGGAGAAGTGCTACCATATATGGGAATGAACAACGTATATATAGCACCAGTTACTCTCACGCATGTGGATTGTCACACATGGCAATCCGTACTCAAAAGTGGCCCAACAATATCTGCACCATCTAGGGCATGACGTGTACATCTCGTTTATTGCAATATAATCATAAAGTATACAATATTAATTATCTTCCAGAAACGTCTTATTTGGACTTATATAAAAATGCCATGTATGCAGATATCAGGAAATTCGGTTTTCGTGGCCATATATGGGTATATCATATACGACATCATATGCCGAAATTCTCATATGTCCAAATATGGATTTTTGCTATATGAGGATATGAAAGCCATACATGGCGTTGTATACTTAATGTTATATAAGGCTACATATAAATTATTTCTATAGAGGGATTCCGCTAACGCGGCCATAATAAAATACCGCAGCACAAATAATCTGGCGCTCTTTTGAATGATGCTCCAAAGAACTACCGCTGCTCTCCAGTCGTTTCCATGCTTCCATGTTTTAGTGGAACGTATGTAAGCTATTCCTTATTACTTGTGCCAATGAATCTGTTATGTTTCCTACACAAGGAGCTACTATTTGGGCTAGCCTGCATTATATATTAAGGTTATCGCAAAACCTTTATTCCTAGATGTGTAATTTTGCTGTTGAGTGAAAAGCTTGTGGTTGGCAGATGCGCCCGTACGTCAAGTTCTTTTAGTGTATTTAGACATACACCCGAATCCGGACAGCCACCACTGGAAGCAACCATTTCTTGCCTACATGAACTCTTTTGCAGATTCAGATTCTGCATTACTTAGGTTTTGCACAACGGCACTCAGTTTACTCATGCAAATTTCCAGGAGTAGCGGCAGCAAGTAGGAATCAGGCACGTGCAAACGGCCCCTTAGCCATCCGAGCAGCAACTGGTCTACCAGAACATTTCTTCCAGCCGCTGAAGGGCGCACTTGGGAAGTACAGCCATTTCACATGGCCGTCGTTCCCTGGCGTACCGCAACACTCCGCAAGCGACTACAGCTGAGGCCGCCTCTCTTGGCGAGGCGCCTCAGAACCAGGCTGGACCTCGTCAGGCCTTCCGTGGAAGACACAGACACCGAAGCACTGCCGGGCAACCAGTCGCCCCTGGCGTCACGAGAGTACAATCAGCGAAGACGACCTCGTGCGGGTTCGCAACTTTCGTCCTAGAACAAAGTGGTTCTGTTCTACCGTTGTCGCCCGCACAGGTCCAGTGTTCCCATCGTGTAAGTGTTGTGAGTCCTCGTGGTGTGTGTGAGTGGGTGCGTCTTTTTAACCATACTGTGTGTCCTCCGGACTCTGACGACTTGCAGATTACAAACGCGCACCTTTCATGACGAAGCGCACTTGACAGCGGTTACACGCTCCACCGGCGCCACCGATCCCCTTGGAACAGCCATTGACGGCTGGTCAGGCCCCCGAACAAAGTCGTCGTTACCCGGCAACGTCAACGCCGAGCTCCTGATCGCTACGGCGTTTAACACAAGCACGGGTTCTAAACAAGAGTGGAGAAGAGGATATCTCGCGCGCCTACGCAAAAAGGCTTTGCCGCCGGTCAAACGCCTCTGCCACGGCGCTTCAATTATAACCTTTTTGCTGTTCTTAAAAAGCGCTGGCCACTGTATCTGGCGCACGCATTCTTCTCTGTAATATCGCCGCGGTGAGTTCGGAATAAAGCCCTCTGCATTGGATCGCCCGCTGAGCTGTTCTTCCCTTAGACACGAAACCTTTGAGAGAGGCACTCGTAAAATCTGCAATCGCTGCTTCGTGTACGCTGGCTACCAAGACGCGTTCAATCTTAATTTTAGTCTTACTTCTCATCCATGAATAATAATAACCATAATAATAATAACAAGAATAAAAATCACCACCCAAGCACTCCGAAGAGAAGGTTAACCCAGCGAGGCTTACACGGGCGGCTACACGCGGTTGCAGACGTCGCAGCCGAAAACTCCAGCTGAAAGCGGGCGTTGGCCCCCCGGGAACGCGTCGCCGCCGTTGCCACGTTGACGGGGCTCTGCCTGCAAGAGAGTTTCACCGGCTCGCCGCTCGCCGTCGTCACTTGCATTCGGCTCAGTAGGCTGTGGGATCCTCGGCTGCGCAGTTGCTGCTTGCGCTTCGCCACCCGGGGCTGATCTTGTGCCCGGACTGCTGCATCGGCCTGGTGAATATGAATTATCTTCCGGATCAGCTGTCACGCTATTCTTGGAAAATTGTCTGCTTTTCGGGCATTCGTACGATGCGTGCCCTCAGCATGTGGAACTAGTAAGTTGAAATTGCTGCGCGCGGGCTGGGCAGCACGGCTGTCAAGGGATGAACGTCGTCACTAACGGCGCAGCGAATGGAGACCGTTGTGGAAACTTATGGCGAACGGTTTTTTGTATTGTTTAGCCATTTACAGCTTTAGCTGTAATAATAATAATAATAATAATAATAATAATAATAATAATAATAATAATAATAAGTAAACTGCTCCTACAAACACGAGATGATCATTGTATCGCATGGCGAAAATTCTTTGGCCCCACTGAAACAAATGCGCGTCTCCGGGTACCCGTGACCGTTGCTCCCGTGTGTGCAATCTTGTATGTGCGCGCGTATGTATAAGTAGATGTCCGTGTACAGTTCACAACCATATGCGCCACACTTTTAGTCTTGAAGGAATATGCTTCCATGTAATCTTCAATAGCTGGCTACTGCATGCGGACGACTTTAAATATAATGTCGAGTTTTGTCTACGCATCACGCAAGGCCCGTATACACAAGAGCCTCTCGTGATAAATGCATTCGTAAGGTAATACTTAAGCCAATCGCGATGATGCACGTATTAGCGATCCCGACCGTGGAATGGCACACACAAAATAAAAGTTTTGTGAACTCGGCTGCTATAAGTTAAAGGCTGATATTATGAAATTTGAGCACTTGTAGTGTTCAATAGTTGGTCGCATAAATGTGTGTCGTGTGTCAGTCGATGAGACCCTTCTTAACGTATGTCCATTAAGTGTGTATCAAGTGAGATTCAGTTGACGCTTTCTCACAACCACGTCAAGTAATTTTTTATGAAATTACTCATCATAAATTGAGGTTAAGTTGACAGTATGCGCAGTCAAGGACTTTATACGCAGCTGAATGAAACGCAAGGTGCACTTATGGAAGAGATTTAGCACAACTTCAATTTTTAATATCAGAATAAGGTATGCAGCTTGAACTTCCACATTTTTTGTTTTTGAAAATACTACTGTGAACTTTGAACTGTGGATACTACTATGGTAAATAGCAGCTGAAAGTATTCACAGATGGGGGTAAACAGCGTTTGAAGAAACAGCGCTTGGGTTTACGATATCGCGGTTATATTGCCGGGCACGATGTTCAAGAGCGCCTCTCCATGGCAGTGTCTTCATCATGGAACTCCCAGGCCGGTTTCGCATGAGACTGACAAAATTTCTTTCTTTGGAGCCTTGCATTACGGGGCGAATTTTCCTGGCTGTAGTCACAGGGGTCCAAAGCCGATCCATGTCTTCTATTCAATTTGTCACCATTTCGTTTGTATCTTGAATTGTTGTCTCTTTCGCGCACTCAGCTCTCTCCTTCCTGTGTGCTCTGACAAAGGGGCCAAGTAACTGCCGATGAAATTCGTCCCAAGACATTAGCGTTGCCTCACGGTTCCCGAACCCCGTCTTCCCGGCATGTTCCACAGCGCAGTGCCCATAGCATAACTTACTCTTTCTGGTCTGGTCGTTAATGATGGCAACGCGGTCGAAATGCTCGAGCCAGCTGTCGGATTCTTCGTTAGCAGCCTCCTGAGGTATCTCCGTCATCCTGGTTTGGTTCAGGACAAGCTGCGGTGGGTAGCGTTATGTGGCGTTGGGTTCGTACTTCTCGTGCGTTGATGTCGTGTGTCGATGGCTAACAGGAAAACGGCTGAAGATACAAAGGCGAAGATGCAAAACAGGGCTCCTGCTTCAAAAAACCGCTGATAAACAAGAGCGCACGTACGCCCACTGACATCGTCGTTCTCGCGCAACAGGATAGCCGCTACAGTTGCCAGTCTACCTTTTAGCCTTCTAGAGGAGTACGAGACACGCTGTAGCGCATGAAACTTTCGACCACCAGTGTTTGTTTCTTAATGTGACCCCAAATTCAAAATACACTGGCCACAAGCATTGCGCCTCCACCGAAACGCAACCACCGTGACCATGATCGAGCCCGTGCTTTCCGGGCCACCTGCCGAGCTCCGTAACTGTAAAACATCGTTGGGCTTGTGAAGCAGTGATCGCTCCAAAGTATTACAGCTGCTAGGGTTTGTGGCACTTTAATGGCACGGCAAACTTCGCCCGAGGAAAGGGGTAACTTCATTTTTTAGGAGCGCAGATCCTTAGGCTCTCACGAAGTCCGTTGTCGCCGTCGTCGTTGTAGCTCCCAGTCAGATCGAAGCGCAGGTGTTAAATAGTATACCGTACATAGAGCGTTCGTAGCGCGCGTATGGTTTGAAAATAGACTGTACTCTGTCCCGTGCATGTGTGCGTCCGTCCGTGTATCTGTCCAGCCACATGTGCATCTGTCCGGCCGTCCCTCCATCCATCCGTGCATCCGCCAGTCCGTCCGTTCATCTGTACATCCGTGCATTCGTCCGTCTGTCCGTACATCTGTCCGTCCACCCGTGTATCTATCCGTCCATGCGTCTGTGCGTCCGTCCGTCCGTGAATCTGTCCATCCGTCTGTACGTGCTTGCGTCCGTCCATCCATAGACGGACGGACGGATGGGCAGATGGACGAACGGGCAGATGGATTTCATAAAGATTATTTTATCGCTTATCATTTCGTCAATGGAGCTTCGCTCCATCATCAGCATTCACTTCGTGCATCTGCAATGATACTTTTCTATTAATTGGTTGTGAAAGACACGGGCCAGTAGTAACAGCAATCACATGTACTGTTGCTGGTAAGCTAACATGTTAGTTTATCGGGAACGATGCAATTTTGACGCTGTTTATTATCCATTCACTTGCGTGGACGAACGTCACGTTGACATGCCGGAGTGTAAACATGTGTTTCTTGACGCGCTACAGTGTAAAAATGTCTCCAACACTTTGCATCAATGATCCGGTCGACAGAAGAGTTTTTCACTCGAAGGTCATAATAGCACGCTGTATCTAGAAGTAAGCAAAGAACATAAAGCCACATTTAGTAGCCGCACACATCAGTTAGTCTTGTTGTGTCAACAAGAAAACGCTGGTGTGTCACTGAAGAGACTGATTTTAAACAAAAATTGAAATTATATTGCAATCGCTTTTGTTCAGTAATGAAAAAAGGGACATAATGGCGTCTTCAAGGTTGGTTTCCCACGCATTCCTAGATTATAGTCTATTTTTTTGCATAAGAACCTATTGTAGTGCGCAGAACTACCACTAATCATCCTGTCATTTTCTTTGCCATGCAGGAGAGCATTGGACTACATAGAAATGTCATATTTAGCCCATTACTGCCTACCAAATGGCTAAAAAACTTTATCGTTAGAAAATTCACAGTTTGCAAATGTTGCAGATTCACTACAGCGTTACATAGACATTGTGATGTGAATTATTAATGTAATAATAGAACAAAGCGAACGCCTCCACTGACTAGTAACTCTGTCACTATATTACTGGCAAGGACGTGGTCGAAGTCACCGTGTGAAGGACGGTGTCGGTCTGTTTTAGCTATTACTGAATGCCTACAAAAGGTTTCCTTTGCAGACAACACTATTTGTGTTGACATCTTTCGTAGCGTGTCGCGGCGTTTAGTACGGCTACGCATGAGACCACTAAGCTGGTCATACTGAATCAATGTTTTTAAAGTGGAGCAGTAAGTATCAGATTCCCTTAAATTTGAGGTGTCCGTTCTCCTACGCGAACTAAGTGAAAACGCAGCTGACCTCCTTTGAGGAACCGATGGCGTCATTAATGACGCCATCAAATTACATTGTTGATACCAATGCTCTCAGATTTTTTTCTAGCAAAATACAGGAGTCTTACACGATATTCTGAAGGATTGAAGTGGGGTCTTTGGCGCCCTCTCTGGAGTGACGTAAGAAACTAGTGCATTAAAAAATAACACCCGGGGAATATAGGAATAAATCATAAAATAACATTATTCTTGGCAGGGGCTGCATTTGAGCCTGGTCGCCACGAGCCGCGTGCGGGTGACGTAATTACCGGGATACACACGTATTCTTGACGAAAGTGATAACATCTCATCCATAAAAATGCGTTATATTTGTGCAAAAGAAATATAGACAGAAGAGCACTTTTTGTGAACGCTTCTTGGACGTTCGTGGTGGCCCTCTGAAGCTGTCTGCAGGACAACATTTAAAGCCCACATAATGAATAAAGATTCTGAAGATGCTGACGAACGCTACCAAGATACGCCTGAAGACAGCCATGCAACCTACGATAAACTATTTTACGCGTCCGCCCAAACAGAAGGAGAAGAAACAACTTTACAGCGAAGTGCATTCGGGGCGGGCCTCTGTCCGGGCCTAGGCATCGACCGCGAGTCCTTGGGCTTGGGCGGCTCTCGGCTCACTGG
Organism: Rhipicephalus appendiculatus; assembly: GCA_030522465.1. Lineage (NCBI taxonomy): Eukaryota > Metazoa > Arthropoda > Arachnida > Ixodida > Ixodidae > Rhipicephalus > Rhipicephalus appendiculatus. The sequence continues at coordinate 34,975 of JALIZH010025285.1, forward strand.
ACGCCCACATTTGTGCGACAGAATAGTCTTAAAGAATATTTACTCCCGTCACCATGCTCGTCACCGGACTTGATTGGGTAGAATGGCTGTAATCATTGACAGCAGAGCTCTTAATAATTGTTGGGGTTTAACGTACCAAACCACGCTATGATTATGACAGACGCCGTAGGGGAGGGCTCAGGCAATTTCGACCACCTAGGGTTTTCGTGCGCCTAAATCAAAATACATAAGTCTCAAGCATTTTCGTCTGCATCGAAAGTGCAGAGCGGAGCTGTTAGACGCTAGTTTTCCGTAGATCGTTGCGCGAGTAATGACAAACCCGTAGTTCTCCCTAGGCAGCAGCGGTGTAGTTGAAGCATTAAACTGGAAAGTTTTTTGCCCTCTACGCATTGGTAGAAGAAACTAATGCATTAAAAAAGGCGCCCGCGGAGTCAATAAACAAAGAATTCAAATTTAATAAACTTTCCTGGAAGGACTGGATTTTGACTCCTGCACGGTCCGAAAACTTTCAATTTCATAAACTGAATACATTGCCCCGTGTGATATTTTGATGAATTTTTGTTTAACCCGCAAGGACTGATCGGCGCAGGCCACCCCGCAATGTTTCAGAAGCTTCGCGATTGTAGTGGTCATTCCGTCAAGATTGCGCACGCAGGACGCGAATAGTCCACACTCTAAGGCGAAATAACCCGAAAGAGGAGTAACGGAGCGCAATAGGCGCGCGCGATGAACGGATAAACTGTTGGATGAGTAACCACAGAGGAAAACCAGTCTCCGAAAGGATCCACGCGGCCGTGTGCAGGGATACGTTACGTGCGCAAACCGTAGTCAAGGGAACTGACCGTCCTCCAATTGTTGCCAGGTTTGGATATATATATATATATATATATATATATATATATATATATATATATATATATATATATATATATATATATATATATATATATATATATATATATATATATATATATATATATTATAAAGGAAGAGACACAAGAGACAGCACCCTTGCTGCGGGCCGGCTGTTCTTATTCTCCCCTTCGTCTTTCTCTTTTTCGCGCCGGTCCAGCGCGAGAGCTAAAGCTCCGCTGCCGCTCGTTATCATTACAATATATATATATATATATATATATATATATATATATATATATATATATATATATATATATATATATATATATATATATATATATATGTATATATATATATATATATATATATATATATATATATATATATATATATATATCGGCAAATTGGGCTACAAAAACAATTTTGGCATCGACTTGGGCGATTAGGCGATGTGGCTATATTTGGGCTACTGAAAATGTGTGACGGCTTTGTTTTAGTTCTAAAAGGCAGCGTCATGATCAACGCTCCGGAGGTGACTCTCTTCCAGCCAAATCAAATCCCTAAAGGTGCATTCGCACTTGGTCTTGAAGGGGCCGAAATCAGCAATATGCACCAGAAATCCACGCGCTTCGTCGCCTGAGCGAACGGAAAACCGCGCGACCAGCACCATCGGTTCATGCCCATTTTCGCCCCGGCGACAGCGGAACGCCTTTCCGCCTTTCTGGAAACCATACTTTGTCTGTACAAGCATATGAACCACATGATTTCATGCCTCAATTTCGCACTGGAGTGAAATGAGTTTGATGTGTGTTTTTATAGTCCTAGTGTTTGAGGTGTATGAATTTGATGTGTATTTATATGTCCTAGCGGTTAATCTTGTCTTTATAAAGGTAGTAGGCGCAATTCGGGTAGTAGTGTATGCTCTAGAACCTACACAAGTTCGAGCACATACGCTGCAAATAACTATGAGGCATGCACATGGCCGGGGTCATGAATAATGAATCAGGCGTTTCCCGCAATACCAGATTTCGGCACCTGTGCTCACCGCACCTGGCAGGCTTTGCGTGACATCTGTGTTGCGTTCAGAAAGTTTACCCAAAAGAATTCAAATCTTTATATACCGCACTACCCACCGCGACGGGCTACTGGTTATGTTACTCGACTGCTGACCGAAAGGCGTGGGATCAAATTCCGGCCGCAGCGGCTGCATTTCCAATGAAGGCAAAATGCTACACAGCCCTGCGTACTTAGATAAGGCGAAAGTTAAAGACCCCAGGTGGTCGTAATTTGAGAAACCCTTCACCACGGCGTCTCTTATAATCATTTCATCGCTTCGGGACGCAAAACCTCGACCACTATTATTATCTACCACATCCGCTACGCTATCCTTCACTGCCGCAATCACATTACATTACAGTGGATGCGTGGGCATATAATTAGTACGGCATACATGTATGTACAGCCACTCAAATCTTTAACTAGCATGCGCAGCGGAGACATTTCCAAGTCTGTCAGCACCATATGATTGAACGAAGTTGCCAAAATTGTATTCTGGGAATATGCTTTGTGGGCATGTACTTGCCCTTACCCTTTTTAGAACTTAATTCAGTCATATGGCGAAGATACACCAAGCAACGTCTGCCGCTCGTGCACGATATTTACAGATTGTGGTCACTGTACGTGTACAAGTGGGCATCCTTTGGGCGCAAAAAGTACCGCGGCCCGTTTGGTACATCGTGCCCATTTTGCGACGCCCCAATTCGCGATGTAACTCCCACACACATATTGTGGACCTGCATGGGTCTGCAATTAGGCCGTCGTCGTCACTTCCGTGCAACAGGCCTAAGGCCTGGCCGACCACCCGACCTTGACCGCTGGATTCGTGGACCTCACCAACGCTCATTACATGACTTTATACTCGAAGCAAACTTGCATGTGTATTTTTTAATTAAAAATTAGTAGGCCTATGGGCAGACTTTCGGAAATAAAAAAAGTGAGCATTAGATATGTATAAGTGCGTATTTTTTTTTATTTGGCGGCGCTAAACTGAATTCGACGCATGCTCTCAATATTCGCAGGGAAGGCGGCAATGGCTGGCGGCTACGATCATGACAAATGGCTAAGAAGGCATAAAAAATCCTTGACCCTGTTTTGCTTCATGTGTAAAATATTGGAAAGTTGGTCACAAGTAGTCTGATAGAACATCTCGCATCGGAAGGTCACTTTCCAAAAGTGACTGTCTAGTGAGACGCACCGGGCAGAATTTAGATTTCGTTTCGATTTTCTCTTTTCGAATTAAGGTAAGGTGATTGCTTAAGGATACGCCTAAATATCGATACTTTCATGTTCCTGAACACATGCTTTTGATACACTGACGGGTTGCACAACTATACATGTGAAAATGTAAGTCCAAATAAAACTGAAAATAAAAATGCCTGCATTTACCTGCAAACATTTTTTCTGTCTTCATTGTCTTGGTTACATATGGGCTACAGTATATCTGACTTTTGGCTACGCCGCCTCGTCCGACGTGGCAACACTGCGTCCTCCTCGCTCTTGAGTCAGTTTTCCCACTTGTGTTTGTTTAGGCGTGTTGGATGGTTGTGTCTCACTCGGAGAGTTCGGCGATCTAGGAACCACAGCTTTTACGTTTCGCCGCACCCATGAAGTTTGGAGCTGGTCTCGACACGCCGCGACGCCACGCTGTATTTCTCCGGCCCCGGTGCACCGGCGTAGCAACGGCACTGCGTCGCTACCGGCTGGGAATGGCGGTAGAGAAGACATTAGGCCTATCGGATCCATGACTTCAATCTGACTCTGGAGTAGAAATCGGCGCTGGATTCACTCACAAGTAAGTGATCATACTTTATTCTGCCGTACCTGTCACGTGCTCGAAACACATCGCACTTGTCGGCGACGGGCTCGATCGTGTTGTATATCGCGCACACGAAATGCAGCGCCAAGGTCGGCCTGGGCGTCAGCTCCTGTGCTTTGTGGCTGCCTGGAAGTTCGCCGCCATTGCCGTCAGCCGTCTGGACGATCGCTCACCGAGTGTTCGCCGCAGTGATGAGCTGCAGGCTCGCGATATAGGCCCCGTGCAAACGTTAGGGAGCCGCCACAGTCTGGCTCTGCCTCCAGCGCCAAAGCGGCCACGGCAGCAGATTTGACAGGATACGGGAGCAGGGTGAGCTTTTCTCGCGGCGTCCACTTCGGCCTCCACTGATTGGCTGGAGCTCGGCGAGCAGCGCGCCACCTGTTTCCGGTCTTTCTTCCGCAGCGTCATTTTGACGCCACGCAGCTTTCACAACTCTCGACAGAAATGAGAAAGACGGAATGCGTTTCGCCGCAACGCACGCTGCCCCCAAAGATCCGCTTTTGGACGCAATCTCGGAAGCCGTAACGAACTCTAATCACGTTAGCTCTTAAATTGGGTTTAACGCGGCCACCCGCCTGACGCGCGTGGACGGTCGGTACGCATTCCCTG
>JALIZH010025286.1:0-49702 GCA_030522465.1 Rhipicephalus appendiculatus
AATAACACTAACGCGTTTCGTTGAAGTGCTCTTTTTTCTGTGTTGACATATTTTAATGCTCCTTACCTAATCTATACCCAATCAAGAAGAAGAAATGGATATGGGCCGGGCACGTAGCACGTCGGCAGGATAACCGCTGGTCATTAAGGGTAACTGACTGGATTCCAAGAGATGGCAAACGCGTGAGGGGGGAGACAGAAAATTAGATGGGTAGATGAGATTAAGAAGTTTGCAGGTATAACGTGGCAGCAGTAAGCACAGGACCGGGTTGATTGGCGAAACATGGGAGAGGCCTTTGCCCTTCAGTGGGCGTAGACAGGCTGATGATGATGATGATGATGACACAATCTATAATATAGGTTAGCAAACTACGTATTTCGGTCGTGGTTAGACTGCTGTTTTCCTAAATAATTAAATAAATAATTATTTCAACTATGATACAATATTAACCATAACATTTATTTATTTATTTATTAACTGTGCTTTATTATTTCATATCGTGCAACCTAAACAACAGGCGCTGATCTTTGTTTGTACTCGTCTTTGTTTCTGTGCCCGCCCCCCCTCTCTCATGCCAACGTAGACAACAAAAACTACATCTGGGTATTTTTATCTTTAACCCATTAGGTACCAGCGTGACCATATATGGTCACGCATATCCCGACGAAGCCTTTCAATTTATACAGGTTTTGAAAAACCCCGCCGAAACCACGGCAGTACGCCTTGTGATAGCTCAGGCTTCTCCTTACAGACACCATGTGGTAGAAGTTTTCTTCGTTTATTGGGGAGCTGCTAAAACAGGTGCTAAATGGTGGTTCTACACTTCGGCGCGTCGGCATGCAACGTCCTTCGGGTAAACAGATTTCTTTGTATTATTATTATTTTTTTTTTTTGCAATAGCGTGATGCACATGTCCCTGTAGAGTACGTGTACTATGCAATCTCCGGTGACAATTTGAAGTAGATTAATCAAAGTCTTGCTCACGAACAAGCGTGTTATTTTACGTGTTACCATATGGTCATGCTGGGCCTTTGGGTTCCCTATTTTGGTTAAGTTCGTTCCGTCGTTTTACGCTCCTTGAAGGGTGATTCGTTTCACGCTCCTTGAAGCCAGCGCCATACAGTGACATAATAGGGAGGGGGGGCGAGAGGGGGGAGCAAAGTCAGCCACATACACTGATATAATAGGGAGGGGGGGGGTGCTGCGACGAACCTTGCCCCCCCCCCTCCCCCCCTAAAGTGGAACCCTGCGCACGCTTATGGTGACCACACAATGCAATAATGCGACGTCGCCATGTGCATTGCGTGCTTCACGTCATTTTAGAATGAGTGCCCAACGAATCCCTATTTTTTTTTTCGCGATATGTCGTGGCCTTAAACAAAATTCGTCACTTCGTGATTTTTACTGTAGCCCAGTGGGCCCAGCGTGACCATATTGGTCACGGGCCATATTTGGTAAACTAAGAGCTCGTTCACGACGAAATTTTCAGTGTGATACATACGCATGTAGATACAATAAAAAAATCACATCTGCTTTGACAAGAATCTTAAAAAAAGAAACCGGTCCCTATGGGTTAAAGGTGCCCCCCTGAGAACTCAGACAGTGCACAGAACGAAAAAATACAGGACACATGACGTCGAGCGCGCATTTGCGCTCAACGTCGTGTGGTCTGTATTTTACAGCGAAAAGCTGTTATGAGATCACAACAAGGGTGCCGTAGTTGTCCGCCACCGCCACCGCCACCGCCGGTGTCCGTAACCGCTATCGCACGGAATAAGAAAAAAAACTTTAAGAAAAAATGTTCAGGATGGAACGGGGTTCGAACCTGGGTCCGCTCCGTGCCAGCCCAGTGTTCTACCACTGAGCCATGCCTGTTTTTTTTTTGTTTTTTTTTTCTTTCATGGTATTTATTATGCGTATTTGAAATTATCACAAACGCTATGATTGCTCGAAAACCCGGCGCACAAAAACCCTATACAAGCATTATGTCGGGAAGGAACCGCGTTAACATGCGCAATATAACGTGGCAGAAGAGTGAAACGACAACCAGGCGTCACAGAATGCCATTTGTGTAACCAGGCGTCACACAATATGAATTGCATTACGAGGGGGTCGTTGAATGCTTCCAAACCATTACAAAGGGCTCAGCCATAATTCTTCGTCGTCATCAGCCACCGAATCAATTAATGGAGTAGATGGGTACCTTGCAAGCGTACTTGTATTAGTAGCCCCAAGCTAGATTGCAACGGGTTTTAGAAATGGTGCTCTCCCAGCTTTCGCTGTGACTGTGCTGCGCGTTGCGCGCAGGCCTGGCGTTTTTTTTTTTTTTTTTTTTTTTTTTTTTTTTTTTTTTTGGTTTTGTACACTTTCTGTGTTCAATTAGCGCTTCCTTGAAGATGAATGCACATCAACCAGCCCAACTTGTAGCTGTACTCAACCTCCGGTTACCCTCCTTGCCTTTGTGTGCATTATCTCTTTCTCTCTCTCAGTGTGAACTGGTCGTAATTTTTTGTTGTTTTAAATGCGTCTTCACCCAGCGCTCTTCTGCTCAAGGTGGTGCACGCTTTACGGGGGCTCAAGAAAACCTGTATTCCTTTTCGCGCTTGGCGGTCGTTAGGCTCATTGCGATTGCCCATCGGTGGCATAGCCAGAAATGTTTTAGGGCGCATCTCTTATGCGCCGCTTTGCGGGTTGAGCGGTGTCGCCGACGCCGTTGCCGTCGACGTTGGTGGTGTAACCACCGATAAAAATATAATGAGAAAAAAATACAAACGATCGTATGAGATTTGAACCCGGGCCCTCTGCTCGGCAGTCCAGTATTCTACCCCAGAGCCATGCTTGGTGCTCGGAACTTATTTGCAAAAAGACCCTACGCAGGCTTCATATCGGCCAAAAAAGAATTGCGTTAAGCAGTGGAATATAGCATGGCTGAAGAGTAAAAAAAATTGGGGGACCCTTAAGCTTCGCCTTTAAGAGTTGAACGCGATAGCGATATCCCGTCCCTAGTGCGCACTTCAATCACTTAGTGCATACTATGTAATGGGTAGTATGCTTTAAACCAGGAGAAATTATGCGCGGCAAATGTGGGAAATGTTTTCGAACTTGCTATGCACCCACTACGTGGTGTTAAGGGAATACGCACAGTAAGGTGTGTGCCGTTTGTAATGGGTGGCTGGCTTTAAACGATGGAAATCGTTATGATAGTCACATATTCTGACGCCCGATGGCAATGTACGCTTGTACCACGCAATATTCCTAGGGATATTACATGTTACATGTTATATTGCGACGCCTATATAAAGAACGCTTGCGTTTGCGAAGCATGGAAGTTATTTTCACTGCATTTCCAAGCAGAGGAAGTTATTTTCACAGTATTTCCAAGCAGAGGCATGGCTGTGTGGTAGAACACCTGCTTGCCACGCAGACAACCCTGGGTTCGATCCTCACTCGGACCCGAAAAATTTGATTATTTATTTTATTTGCATCTTTCTCGATTTTTCGGTCACGGACAACATGATGATTTTTCGGTCACGGACAAGATGATGATTTTTCGCTCACAACCAACGACGCCGACGCCGACGCCGACGCCGACGCCGACACCGACGCCGACGCCGACGCCGGAATTTCGGCGAAATGAACTCTTTAACGCTATCGCGTTAATAACAACCGGTAATCACACAATGCTAATCGCGCAAAGAGTGTATGGCTGAATGCTTCCCGCCCACAGCAAAGTGCTCAGCCATAACTCTTCATCATCATCATCCACATGCAGCACCAACAAAGTGTACATAATAACTTACAGATGTGTAGCGGGTACCTCGCTTATCCGCAGAACAAAGAATACTGGCATTGTGGGTGCTGTCCTACTCCACAAAAATTAGGATTTATGGCGCAGTCAATACCTTGCGGAAAGCCAAAACTTCAAACACAGTTGGCTTTGCTCCAACGCGAAGCTGCGCTCAGAATTCGCATTAGGCAGTACCGTAATCGTCGGTGAATTTTTTTTAACGCGATAGCGTTAAAGAGCTCGTTTCGCAGAAATTCCGGCGTCGGCGTCTGCGTCGGCGTCGTTGGTTGTGAGCGAAAAATCATCATCTTGTCCGAGACCGAAAAATCATCATCTTGCCCGTGACCGAAAAATCGAGAAAGATGCAAATAAAATAAATAACAAAAATTTTCGGGTCCGAGTGAGGATCGAACCAGGGTCGTCTGCGTGGCAAGCAGTTGTTCTACCACACAGCCATGCCTCTGCTTGGATATACTGTGAAAATAACTTCCTCTGCTTGGAAATGCAGTGAAAATAACTTCCATGCTTCGCAAACGCAAGCGTCCTTTATATAGGCGTCGCAATATAACATGTAATATCCCAGGAATATTGCGTGGTACAAGCGTACATTGCCATCGGGCGTCAGAATATGTGACTATCATAACGATTCCATAGTTTAAAGCCAGCCACCCATTACAAACGGCACGCACCTTACTGCGCGTATTCCCTTAACACCACGTAGTGGGTGCATAGCAAGTTCGAAAACATTTCCCACATTTGCCGCGCATAATTTCTCCTGGTTTAAAGCATACTACCCATTACATAGTATGCACTAAGTGATTGAAGTACGCAGTAGGGACGGGATATCGCTATCGCGTTCAACTCTTAAAGGCGAAGCTTAAGGGTCCCCCAATTTTTTTACTCTTCAGCCATGCTATATTCCACTGCTTAACGCAATTCTTTGGCCGATATGAAGCCTGCGTAGGGTCTTTTGCAAATAAGTTCCGAGCACCAACATGGCTCTGGGGTAGAATACTGGACTGCCGAGCAGAGGGCCCGGGTTCAAATCTCATACGATCGTTTGTATTTTTTTTCTCATTATATTTTTATCGGTGGTTACACCACCAACGTCGACGGCAACGGCGTCGGCGACACCGCTCAACCCGCAAAGCGGCGCATAAGAGATGCGCCCTAAAACATTTCTGGCTATGCCACCGATGGGCAATCGCAATGAGCCTAACGACCGCCAAGCGCGAAAAGGAATACAGGTTTTCTTGAGCCCCCGTAAAGCGTGCACCACCTTGAGCAGAAGAGCGCTGGGTGAAGACGCATTTAAAACAACAAAAAATTACGACCAGTTCACACTGAGAGAGAGAAAGAGATAATGCACACAAAGGCAAGGAGGGTAACCGGAGGTTGAGTACAGCTACAAGTTGGGCTGGTTGATGTGCATTCATCTTCAAGGAAGCGCTAATTGAACACAGAAAGTGTACAAAACCAAAAAAAAAAAACGCCAGGCCTGCGCGCAACGCGCAGCACAGTCACAGCGAAAGCTGGGAGAGCACCATTTCTAAAACCCGTTGCAATCTATCTTGGGGCTACTAATACAAGTACGCTTGCAAGGTACCCACTACTCCATTAATTGATTCGGTGGCTGATGACGACGAAGAATTATGGCTGAGCCCTTTGTAATGGGTTGGAAGCATTCAACGACCCCCTCGTAATGCAATTCATATTGTGTGACGCCTGGTTACACAAATGGCATTCTGTGACGCCTGGTTGTCGTTTCACTCTTCTGCCACGTTATATTGCGCATGTTAACGCGGTTCCTTCCCGACATAATGCTTGTATAGGGTTTTTGTGCGCCGGGTTAGTCATACCAGGTGTATGTTCGTGCGTGCGTGCGTATATGTGCGTGTATACATGCGCATGCAAAATGGAAAAATATGACGATTCCGCCCCACTTTATCATTTTTTTTTGCTGATATACATTTGAACAAAGGAGCTTGGCGCATATACTTCTCTGACTTATGGCTGATGTCTAATTAAGGTACAACCTTCTTTTATAAAACCTACACTCATAGCTTCAGCTATGATTACCAACTAATATATTACAACGAGACACTACAATGTTGTGTCGTCTATAGGTATTCACCTACTCAAAAAGCTTTCGCAGTGTGTTGGGTGAGTAACTCGTCTCCATTAAATACAAATGTGAAGAGACGATTAACCCTCTACCGTATCACAGTTCCCGCTTTTATAAAAAACGGCAAACTATCCAATGTTCCCTGAGTGGAACATTATCGACCGTTGAGAGAATAAGGTATCGTAGTTGCCAGACTTCCAGCTATCAGCCCAGAAAGCCACATGGGAGCTTCTATAACGCCCGGAGGCGACGCACTTAAGTATCGAATAGATAACCTCCACCATGTTCCTCAATCATCCAGACTCACACATAACTCTCTTTAGCTTGCTCCCCCCGTCCGCTGCCCATATGTAGGGTAGCAAACCGGACAAAGTCTTGCGTATTCCTTGCCTCTAATTTATCGCCACTTTTTCTCCTTCGTTACGGTAAGCTCCATTGAACTCTCTCTGTGTTTAGATCGATTCAGAGTGCCTACCAACTACCCATCATCCTGTCTTGCGCGATTCAGTTGTTCCGTGCCTTTTCTCCACTCAGTCCAGGTTTGACCTGCAAGCGTACGTGAAAGGAATGCTCGAAGCAACGCGAAATATACGCGCCAATCTAAAGCCGAATGCGCCAAGCAAGGAAACCCGTGTTATTAACACAGACACAACAGCGTAAGGGCCGGTGACGGTCGTCCCCGGCTGCTCGCCTTCTGCAATATGCAGAAGGCCTGAATGTCGTTATAAGCAGACGTGCGTTGTGGGACAACATCGCGAAAGCACCGGCTGCAAGTGTTTGCCTCCTCAACTCTCCTGCGCGCGGGACGCAGGGAGTAAGTGATGCAGGTATGCTGCATCCCGGCATAGATTAAGTGGCACTGCTGGTTCTAGCCGAAAGCGACATACACGCGGAAGTGAAAGAGGAGCGTAAGTACCTATATATGCCATGAGCCGGCAGTGGTTTCTTATTATTCGCGTGCGAAAAGGAGGCGATGGAGCGTGGCAGGTGGTGCTTGCACCTGATGCACCTTCCGGCGTTGTCTCGATGTACAGTGCTAAGGATGGTGGAGAAGCAATGCGGAGAGGAAGTTCCCAGTTTGAGGTGGGCGGGAGGCCTTTGGTGATAGTGCAGCTAACTCGCTGTCTTCCTTCCCGGCTGACGGCGTCGCTTATGAAGGAACGGAGGCACGTGCCGAGAGCCCCAGTTTTGTGGGGACACTGCAGCGGCCAACTGCATAATTAGGTTGGCGTCCCAAGTTACTTTTCCCGTGCCGCTTCTGAGCTACGTGCGGATGAGCATCGCCACGAAAAGCCTCGACGAGCGCCAGATGGGCTCCGGCCTCACGCTGCTACGGGGCTGCAAGACTCAGTGTGGGCACAGTTGCCGCACCATGTACGCGAAATGCAAGAAGATTGGAGAAAGCGAGAAGGACAGCGTAGGGGTGGCAACGACAAGGCTCACTTCTCAGGACACTGCCTGCACATTGTGTGGCGATACATTGCCGTCACGTTGGACGCTCTCAGATGTAACGGATGGCATCACCAAAACTACAAACGATCTGGCTTGAGCTAGTTATGGGGATTGTTTACAAAAAAAAAAAAGTTCACGTGATGTCCGTAACTTTTACATTGTATACGTGTCCGTGCCTCCACGCACAGCAGTTGTCCAATAAAAACTACAATCCTTTTTATGTTTTATAACTTACAAATCAGTCAGCATGACTCGTCAAAGTGCGTGAACATTTATTTTTGCAGCCGTTGTACTTAACTGCCTTCGCATGCTCATCTCGACGAGCTCTCGTCTCGTGGAAGCACGTGATTCTTCCATTCAAGATGGTACTAAACTTTTGTCCACAGATGTATGTCATGATATAATGGCGAGTCAAACTCAGTTGATATCAAAGAAAGCCAAGGTGTTGTTGTGGCACAATCGTGCGCCATCTGTTTGTTGTTGCGTATTTGTTATTCAGCAAGAAAGGGAGGCTGTCAAGGCACACCATGTCCTACTAAGATGCCAAAGACTGCTTAATCACCATACCTTCACCCCGCCGCCTTATTCTGCATCAGTGCCACATTGCTCTTACGCTGAGCTCTCTACTAGACTTTCTTAAAAACTTAACCATCTTGCGAATCAGCCCTACCCACCTCCTCATTTCTAAACATCACCGTCTCCTATTTCAACCCGTGTTTTAGGGGCGAAGCTCCTCTTAGTCCAACCTTGTCCTGCATCCGGCGTAACCGGCAGTATCTCGTGATAATGATGATGATGACGCTGATGACCATGAAGAATAAGCGCGTTCCAGACCACCTCTAGTTCCCATCGTGTGCACCGAGGAAGCAGAGCGTCCCGCAGGCGGTGTGGCCATCTATGTCAAGCAGAACACTGTAGTACAATAAGGCCGTCAGCCACTACTACAGTCACTACAGTCATGGCCGAGAGCATAGAGGGTGTAATGAGTGACGTGCGCGAGTGTTGGCAGTGCGCGCACCATGCAAGATTGAAAAGAAGAAGAACAAGAAGAAGAATGTGTCACGAGCGCTGGAAGAATAAAATAGAAGAATAAAGCAAAGACCAATTGGAGTAGGCCACGGGATGCACGAGGAGGAGAGGGCAAAGCGTGGCGGCGGGCGGGAGAGACGAGAGAAGCTGCGAGGAAGACGGGCCACGTTCCACGGCGGTCGGGTTCCGGACCCGAGCCTTGGCGACCACCTGAGCCCGCGGCGACCTGCCCGTACGAGCAGGCCATGGCGACGCGTCTTTGACGGGGTCCTGCTTCGAGGCGTCCTGTGCCCGTGGACACGCTGAGCTGTCGGGTTTCGGACCCGAGCTCTGGCGTAGGTGTCCGGCCAGGACGCGGCTACGACGTCGGTGCCTCCTCTTCGACCGCAGCCATGGAAGGCTTCTTCGACCAGTGGTCTCGGCGCTCCTCTCCGAAACCGGTCACCAACGACTGACGTACCTTGGTGAGACCAGCGCGCTCGTGCCTCGCTTCTCCGTTCGCCTTAGGGACTGCTTGTTTAGGACTGCGTGAGATATTGGGGTTGAGGATTGTATTGCTATCTTGTGTTTCTGTCAGTGTTTTGTGGGCTCGTTTTCAGTGTGTGCATCAAATGTTGTGTTCAAACGGCCTCGTCCTTTCGTGGGTGTCTGTGGCGACGTCTCGGACACCCAACTATTAAGAACCTGCACGTTGTTGAAAACACCATAACAACGTAACAGAGGGGCAGCTTAGCAATGGCGAGGCAGGTGGTGTCTGTCGCCAAGGTTGGCTCCAGTCCTTGATCTTGCTTGGATGTGCTTGCGGGGGCTTAGTCCATCCCTCCTTCCCGCGTCCTACACCCCTCCAGAGCATGCGCGTCCCCTCCACCTCTCTCCTCTCCAACGCTCACCCCCCTTTCTCTCCTCTAGGAATCCTCCACTCTACGGAGCGGCGTCCGCGTTCCACATCCCCACAGAGGATGTGCGTCCTCTCCTCCTCTCTCTCCTCTGCGCTCACCCCCCTCTCTCCCCTCTAGGAATCCTCTACGGAGCCATATAAGAACCCCTATCCCTCCACTCCACCGACCATAAAGCCGTTATAATGAAGGGGGACCGGAAGCCACGTCTAGCTACCATTTACGAATAAATAAAATTTCTTGTATATATACACATAGTTTGTCACGTCTTTGATGATGTACTGAACAAAAATTCACGGAAGATTCACGGTTTATCGATGAACCTCCAGAGCTTCGCCCACTCATCATCATTCACTCCGTGGATATGCTGTGATTTTTTTAGTTAAATCCTCGCTTTCAGTTTTGGTTTCAGGTGCAGATTATTCTAACAAGCGCATCTAAATATCATTTCGACTGACTTTTTAGTGCTGGTGATGCGCTATTGCTGCCGCAAATTTGGTACATTTGCTTTCGCATGAAGTTTCATCTTATTGCCTTGCTCGTTGTTCAACAAGCGCTTACAAATCTCAAATATCCGTACTTTAACGAAAAAGTTCAAAGAGTAGCAACCCTGCACCAAAATCCAGCGAACAATAAACTGATTTCGGGTCGCCAAACAATACTGTCACACGTGCTTCTTTCTTTATATGTCACCACCCCATTACACGTGTAACTGTTGCCTTGTGGCAACCGCGCCCGAGTTCGGTCGAATAAACAGTCTCACCTTGGACCCGCCGACTGTAGCCTTCGTCGACGTCACGACTCCATGAGAATACTTTGTCTTCGAAGAGTTTGATCACTGATTTAGAAACACTAAAGCGGCACGACAATGAAGGCCTTATTTATGACCACCCTCCACCACCTTTTTACAATGAAATGAATGTCGTTAGGAGTTGAACCATTGACATAGCAATAGCGTCACAGCGCCATCATTACTGAGCCTTCGCATAGAATGACATACAACTACTCTGTTTGTGACAAACCAAGCAACTGAATTCCCGAACACAAAATCTAATTTTCAAGAAGAGCCACAAGGCCATGCGCTCCCCCTCCAAACAAAGTCGAGTGGCTCGCAAAATTATGACTTCATGACTTCCCATTGTTTCAGAGTGAAAACGTTTGACAAAGCCGAAGCCTATTCTTCCTTAGTATAACTAGGTAAGTCTTCGCGTCTTTAGACTGAGACCCGAGAATAGATAATGCCTGCCTATGCAAGCAACGGACTGCTACGTGGCCGGGCTCGCTAACTTCATGGCCGCTGGAGGGGAGCCCCTTTCTGTCTTTCTTAACGACAGAAAGCGACGCCTAATTCAATTTGTTCTCGTGAGAGCTCCATTGAAAAGAGCTCGCGCGTTTTCTTAATGGCCGCCTTCTGTATACGTTCAGGGTGCTGTGCTTGCCGTCATATATTCTAGAGTGGCATCCATTTGTTCGTAGTAATGACGGGCATATCATGCGGGGCGCCGTTCTGACATTCATTTCATTGTTTTCCTCCCGATGTCCTCGTCTTGTTTATCCTCGAACTTATGGCCCTCTCACACACTATCGAAAATGCTAACACGCGCCGATGACATTACAGGCTTCACGTATCCGTATATAAGCTCCACCACCAGGAGGCCTTTCTCTTTTCCCTCTCTCTCTTTCTGTGAGCCCCTGTGGTCAAGTGAAAGGGAGCCCTGAATGCGTGCGCAATAAGCCAAATTTGTCTCGAGTAAACGATTCGTCTGCGTTACGAAAGCAGCATTTCTCTACGGGTGGTCATCGGTTCTTGCGAAGAACGCGACACGCGACTATGATTAAGCTGCATTTACCGTTGCGATCACTTCTCTTTCTTTCCTCTTTTTCGTTCTTGTTCTCGTTTTAACTATGTCTTGCCTCCATCAAGACATAGTTAAAAAAATGCAAATAAAAGCGTCCCCTCCTGGGCTTTGGGTTACCCAGGAAGGGACGCTTTTATTTGCATTTTTTTTAACTATGTCTTGATGGAGGCGCTCCGCGATGTCATGTCGTTTTCAGGAAAGTTTTTTTGGCGTGTCAAACTGGGCTAATTGGTTGATCTACACGGTAAAAGCAGCGCGAAAAGACGGCAACATGACACGAATAATGACAGGCGAGAGAAGCTGAATTTTCTTGTGTCATCCCGTGTCTTTCTTGGTTTCGTGTTGCCGACTTTTAGCGCTGCTTTCACTATGACAGTCTTTTGGCCAAGCTGGAAGTGCACGTCGTCAGGCAAAGTAAATTAAGGTATCTATCTATCTATCTATCTATCTATCTATCTATCTATCTATCTATCTATCTATCTATCTATCTATCTATCTATCTATCTATCTATCTATCTATCTATCTATCTATCTATCTATCTATCTATCTATCTATCTGCGTTTTAATAGGTTACACGTATCTTGCAAACTCCTTCGTTTTTGGAAATCTTGTCAATGAATTCAATTGTAGATGGTTCTTTCGTTCTTTATTTCTTTCTTTCTCTTTCTTTCTTTCTTTCTTTCTTTCTTTCTTTCTTTCTTTCTTTCTTTCTTTCTTTCTTTCTTTCTTTCTTTCTTTCTTTCTTTCTCTCTCTCTTTCTTTCTTCCTTTCCTTCTTTCTTTCTTTCTTTCTTCCTTTCTTTCTTTCTTTCTTTCGTTGCAACATTGAGCGGCCTTCCGATTGCGCAAGGTTGCAAACTGGGCAGGCGTCAGGTTGGCCTCACCTTTTCTTCTCTCTTTGCACCCTTTCCTTCTCGTCCTTTCCCGATGTCTGGCTTCTCGTTTCGCTTGAAGTTCTGTCTTCGCTAGCGCAGAAGCTTCAGACAGAGCGGGATCGTTATCTGCGGCTCCTTCATCAGTAATTGTCCCGGTCACTTCGTTCGTGATACGGAACGTGACATTCAGACGATATTCTTCCAGGCGTGCTTTCCTCTTTCGTGCCGAAGTTCGGCTCACTGGATACCCGCCCATTTTACCGTTCATATCGTCTTGTCCTTGCTAAGGCTTAACCACCACGATTTTTCCCCCACCTTAAGACTTCCTCCATTCATCCTTTCATTTTTACTGTTCTGCTTGAGCTCCATTTGGGTCGTGTCGTTATTCCTACTTACCTTTCGCGACCGCTGATGATAGCGCTGGGATTGGAGACGGGAGCTGGTACACGTGTTCCTGGGCCTTCGCGCTCTTTCTTGCGCGCCACCTTCTTGGCACGACGTCTTCGTTTGGCGCCCTCAGTGTGTTAGGGAGAAGATATTACTCGCTCCTTGCGGTGTTCGGTCCCTTGCCGGCGGCTCCACTGGTCTTGAATTCTCGTTATCCGACGCTGCCGAATGAACCGACAATGAGTTGCGTTCAGTATGCTGGCTGGGGAAGTCCATTCCTTAACGAACCCTCCACGTACGCTGTTGCCACGCAGCCTGGCACGTCGGTGAACAGAGCGGACCAACCCCACATCTACGTACCAGTGTCGTATCGTGTATAGAAACGGGTTAGGCTCGATCGACGATATCTTTGCGGGAACGCCTTAGGGCTGCATTTTTTAGGGGCGAAGCACCTTAAGACCCCCCAATGTCAGCAAACCGCCGTCCGGCATCTACAGCAGATGTTGCGCAGGTGCATGTGAACAAACCGAAACATCTGTGAACAACACAAAACGTTATCAAAAGGCTGTTAACCAGAACAAACAAAATAAAATGCCACAGCACCATAAAAACATCAACATTTAACCCCCCGTCAATCAAAGCATATGACTGAACAAAAGGTTAACAAGAACAAAATAAAAGGCTGTTAACCAGAACAAAATAGAAGGCACGATTCACGATCCGATGCACACTGCTTCGCCCCATCATCAGCATTCACTTCGTGGATATGCGTGGATTTTTTTAGCACTCTGACGAAGCTACATGCCTTCCCCGGTGGGCTTTGTCTACTGGCGCTTCCTTTTGGACGTTGAACGTTTCACTGAACATCGATCCAAATCGACATTGACAGCAAAGGTAAAAGCGTACTTTCTGCGAAGTTGTTGCCGTGATACGTAGCGGCAGCATTTTAGCTGCAAGAAGAGTCGACCGAGTTGCCTTCGACGTGTTACGGTGAGAGCCTCAGATGCCTTAACAAACGCGAAATTTGACCCTTAGCGTGGACATGGGCATGGGTGGCGTCAACACCAGTGATGAAAAAAAATCGTCATCACGTGATGACGTCGCAGATCGCCAAAGTTAGGGGCTCCACCATGACGTCATCACACGACATCATAGCTTGGCCAAAGGTGGGCCGATCACCGAGGCAGCGCAAAACCAGGTGACGTGTAGAAAGCTTGTCATGCCTCTGATTTTGGAGGCCGTGCAAAACCGCGTTAGGTGCAGAAAGGCATTGGAGGGGTGCAGTGGAGAATCGATACATCGACGAAAAAGAACAAGAACAAGTAGAACAAGAAGAAGCACAAGCAGAACAAGAACAAGAAGTACAAGAAGAAGAACAGGAACAAGAAGAAGAAGTACGAGAAGAATAAGAACAATAAGAACAACAAGAAGAACAAGTAGAAGAACAAGGAGAAGAGGAAGAAGAACGAGAAGAACAATAAGAACAACAAGAAGAACAAGCACAAGGAGAAGAACAACAAGAAGAAGAACAAAAAGAACAACAAGTCGAACAAGACCAAGAAGAACAACAACAAGAACAACAAGTCAAACAAGACCAAGAAGAACAACAAGAAGAAGAACAAGGAGAAGAAGAAGAACAACAAGAAGAACAAGAAGAAGAACAACAACAAGAAGAACAAGAACAACAAGAACAACAAGGAGAAGAAGAAGATGGCTTTCACCTTCAAGTCGTATTAGGGGAATGCACGAGAGACCCTGTGAGTTTCATATGGAGATCAAGAAGAACCTAGAAATGAAGTAAAAATAAGTCGGGGTGGTTGTTATTATGTATTTGTTTATTTCATTTATTTATTTTTGCAGAATACTGTCAACCCTCCCTGAGGGTTATTACAGGAGTGGAAAAGAGTACAAACATTATACAGGGAGGTAAAGCAATGCCAGTACAAAGAATAGTACACAAATAATGTATACAAAGGTAATGAGATCGTCACGTGCAGTTGTCAGGAATAATGATATTCCTAATGCATACCATATACAAGCATAGCAATACATTGCCTACAAAACCAAATGATTGAAGAAGAAAAAAATTAGTCTGATCCCACCTACCATGGGAATCGATGTTATGCGAAGCATCCGGCGGTAAGGTGACTGGGTTGCAATTTTTTTTATTGAGCGAAACGTTATGAAATGCCGCTAAAGATATGTACAAATGTTGCACGCACAGACGTGTTGGACAGTCACTTATGTTTCATGTAACCAGTTGTTTACAGTTGTGTAACGATGCCAACAGAAACATGGGTATTGCCAACACCAGGAGCCGTAAGGTGATTGCAGAGCTTATGCTTGCAAGGATGGTAGCCCTGGATAGTGCTACGTAAACTAACTACAGTGGATGACACTTAAGTATACAACTGACGTTAACCCGACATGACTCGTTCGTCATAGGAGTACGTATGTAATGTTTATAAAATTAGATACCCAGCACAGCACTGCAACCACAATATACGTTTAACCAACATTACGCCTGCATAGGGTGTTCGTCCAAAGCAGTTTCGAGACCTCACGTGGCTCTGTGGTAGAATGCCTGATTGCCACGCAGAATGCTTGGGTTCGGTTCCTGCTGGGACTCTGATTTCTATTCTTTGTATTCCTCGCGTCAACGCCGCCGATGTCCCTTTTCCATAACGCTGTCGCCTTTAAATTACCGGTGTCAACACCACCGATGTCAGTTTCTCTTAACGCTGTCGCATTTAAATTACCAATGCCTGTTCTCGCCGTTCCTGGGTAGATATAAATTGTCAAAGTCCTGTGGCGCATACCCGCATTCCGCGGCCCGTGGTATACGGGTATGAGTCACACGTGTCTGTAGAAATGAGTTTGACGACGGACGCGACGGGATTTTCACGTTATTCATGTCATGACCAGCAAGGCATATTCGTCAATACCTCTTACCCTCCCATACAAATTTTGGTCTACCCCAAGTTAAGGAGGCCATCACGAGAGCACCCAGACGTAGGCGGCTAGATAGATAGATAGATAGATAGATAGGATAGATAGATAGATAGATAGATAGATAGATAGATAGATAGATAGATAGATAGATAGATAGATAGATAGATAGATAGATAGATAGATAGATAGATAGATAGATAGATAGATAGATAGATAGATAGATAGATAGATAGATAGATAGATAGATAGATAGATAGATAGATAGATAGATAGATAGATAGATAGATAGATAGATAGATAGATAGATAGATAGATAGATAGATAGATAGATAGATAGATAGATAGATAGATAGATAGATAGATAGATAGATAGATAGATAGATAGATAGATAGATAGATAGATAGATAGATAGATAGATAGATAGATAGATAGATAGATAGATAGATAGATAGATAGATAGATAGATAGATAGATAGATAGATAGATAGATAGATAGATAGATAGATAGATAGATAGATAGATAGATAGATAGATAGATAGATAGATAGATAGATAGATAGATAGATAGATAGATAGATAGATAGATAGATAGATAGATAGATAGATAGATAGATAGAAACGCAAAAGTGCTTACAGTACGCAACGCAATGCTTCGCATTTAAAACGAAACGTTCGAGTGTAGTTTCACCCGTACTCAAGTAGTTTGGCACAAGGAACTTGGTAGCACCGACATGAGATTTTCAATAGTTTCTAAACTTTTTTCTAGTGTTGGCTGCGCTACAGTAATTGGATCAAGCGCATTCCATTCTCTTATTACGCGAGGAAAAAAATGAAAAACCAACAGATTGTTATTGCAGAAGTATTCCTCGAACATTAGGCCGTGTTTTTGGCCCACTTGCCCTTTTCCTTTTAGAACAGTGAAGGCTGAGGCATTAGTTTTGCAGTGGCCATTTCACAATTGGTAAAAAAACTTAAACTGATCTATTTTTGCTCGTTCGCGGATTGTATATAACTCTGCTCGCTGCAGAAGCTCGGTGGGGGAATCCGTTCACTTGACGCGGTTAAGGACAAATCTTACCGCGTGCGCCTTGCGATGTAGTACGTTCTCGAGCATGGATATGTTAGTATTTGTTCAAGGATACCACACTATATTCGCATATCTCAGCATCGGTCTTATAAAAGTGTTGTGAGATAAAGGCTTCGTATCTGTGGTTGCGTAACGTAGCGTCCATTTAAATAAAACAGCTTGTTCATTACCTTTTTTCGTCACCGGATGCACATGCGCAGTCCGCTTGAGATCAGATTACATTAAAACCCCTAGATATTTGTACTCAGTCGCTGAGTGTTACGTTAATCAGCTGATTATCTCTACGTGTACTATACTAGACGGTCCCCCTCCCCCCCCCCCCCCGAGTAGGGTAGCAAACCGGGTACAACCTAGTTAACCTCCCTGCCTTTCCTTTGCCTGTCTCTCTCTCTCATCGCAGGCTCTCGCTCATCGGCAATGACCACGGAAAAAGAACAACCCACGAGAAAAGTTACAGTCTATGGGAGCAAAGTCAGGCAGTTAAAAAAAAGAACCCGCTTATCATGCCAGAGCACCGAAAACTGCGAGAAAAGAGGCTGAATAAATGCGCTGCATTATTTGAGAAAGCTCAAATAGTCTGTTATTTGAGCCACCTTCAACGACAAAGCCAGCAGAAATATGCACACAGCTCACAATGAGCGTCTGCACAGAATAGAAGAGGAATACCTTAATTACTATGCATTTTTTTTTAGTAGGAACACGTAAATGCACCTTCTTACGTGTTTTACTGCGCAAATTGTGATCGTTCAGCAACACAGGCTGTATCGAGTTTCAAAAACACAAGGTCTAACAATACAAGCTTCAGCCGCCCAACTGTAAGTCAACGGCACAACAAATGCGTGGTATCATTTCACCCACGCATCACGCCACCGCATTCGAGACCTGATTACCTTATGGCGCATATAGACCGAAATGGCAGAATTATGTGCAGCGCTGGCTAAGCTTTGCACTCGAACCTGCCACGGTGGTCTACTGCTTATGGTGCTCGACTGCTCACACGCAGGTCGCGGGATCGAATCCCGGCCGCGGCGGCCGCATTTTCGATGGAGACGAAAAATGCTCGAGGCCCGTCTACTTAGATTTAGGTGCACGTTAAAAAACTCCAGGTGGTCGAAATTTCCGGAGCACTCCACTACGGCGTCTCCCATAATCATAGCGTAGTTTTGGGACGGTAAACCCTATAAATTTTTACTAAGCTGTGCACTCGCGCATGCTCTACTGTGTCATTACAGAGTCCTTCGAAGGCTTCCATACTCTCAGCACTTAAACATAATGGAAAACGAGCTGCAGTAAGGTGCGCATTTGGGCTGGTTGGTTCATGATTACGAGGGAAAAACAGCGCTAAAAAGACGGGACAAGAAAGAACACGGGACCACGGTCCCGTGTTCTTTCTTGTCCCGTCTTTTTAGCGCCGTTTTTCCCTCGGAAAACGAGCCTTTATAATAGCGCGCATTCGGACGACAGATAATATTTCCCGTGATATTACCACGTGGGAACGTGATGACGATTTGTGCAGGGAATAACAGTGATCGTCTTGTATTCGGGCATGTTCAGTGTTGCACTTGATATACTGAGCTTTAATGAAACGTTCGCTTTATTTATGCACCATGGTCGCTACCAGCATTCATGGAAATGCACGCAACAAAAGGTTTTCTAGAATAAAAGGTCTCATTACTCCCCTGCAGCAACAAAGTTCCTCTCAACTTGCTCTCCGATATACGATACCTCTCTACGTTCGCGTAGCCCACTAGCGAACCCATCAGTCTGTTATCCCTGAGCTTGCTTTCAATACACATCTCTTGAGCAAAGCCACGCAGCCTGTTTCGTATATCGCGCCTAGTGAAAAACCCGGGCTACCCATCAAGCAGAAGCAGAAGAAAAGAACAAAAAACATGGCAGTAAAGAACCGGAGCTCTCATATGTGCAAGCCGAGGGTATTGAGCGGTAGTCTTAATAAAGGCCTCCTCACAAACCTAACCGTGTGTGAAGACGCGTAACGAATACGAGTCTATTGAGAGTGCTCTCTAACTAGGCCATCGGCTGAAAACTATATGCCAGCTAGCCATGAAAAATTCCTCTTATTTTTTTAATCTCTACTTTCTTGAAGCTTTCTTTCAGAGCTTCCGTATCATATTAAAGGAGTACTGACACGAATTTTAAATATTTCGGATTGTTGCTCTAAATAAAAACGTGGGTGTCGAGAACCCTAAAAAGAGTGTCGTGGCGTTTGGGAATGCACCGAATATATTTTTATTACCGCTACCTTAAAACAGGAATTTCGGTTTCGGTATCGAGAGGGTGGCTTCGCAGTGACGTATCAAGACTGCTCTGACGTCACGGGAAGACTGCAACTCGCGACATACTAGCAACAGTTGCCTGTTTGCTGTCAGTCGCACGTGGTTCACGTAAACAACGATGAGTGTATTGTCGTCCAGTGACTCTGAGAGTGATTTCTGCGACTTAGGTTGCATGCAAGACGCAAATTTCGCGAACCCAGTGAGCTGTGTTGATTTGTCACGATAATGTCCATTGCGGTGGGGCTGGCTTGCAGATGCTGGGTGACGAACTTTAAAACCAATGTATAATATTTTGTACGCGTTGTGTGGCTCCGGCGTGTGGAGAGCGATGACAGTGCACACTATGGAAACGATAGAGTTCCCTTTTGCGGTGCCTCAGAATCGTGTCAGTACTCCTTTAAGCTTCATAACACGGCCGCAGTTAAGACACGACAGCAGCACCGAAGGCATGAACGTTGTTGTAGAGTCATGCGCTTCACTTTTAACGCGATAGCGATAACGAGCTCGTTTTGCAGAAATTCCGGTGTCGGAGTCGATATCGGCGGAGGCGTCATTGGTTCTGAGCGAAAAATAAGCCTTGTCCGTCAGCGAAAATTCGAACGTAAATGATCGCATGGGGGGAACAGTGTCGGAATGTTAGGTATTTTCGCAATGAGATATCATTGACTGATTGGTCAGACGTTATTCGTGAGCAGGAATCCGATCTTGCCTATAATGCTTTCCACGACAAAATAACAAGAGTTTACAAGAAATGCTTTCCGTACAAAGAACTGAGACCTGCGCGCAGAGCTAAGAAACCTTGGGTGACTAAATCTTGCATCAAGGAAATAAAACGTAAAAATAAATTATTCGAACACTTTTTGAAAAAATAAAAATGAAGACACGCTAAAACGTTTCAAAGACCAAAGAAACAAAGTTAACAGTATGCTGCGCCACGAAAAGCGAAAGTACCTAAATAGCACCTTCAACGATGATGTAATGAACAAATCGGAGCTAGCTTGGTCAAGACTAAATGAGTTTCTTGGCCGTAACAGTAACAACTTCAGGCCCACTGAGCTTGTGGTGAATGGTGACACTATTCGCAATGCTGATTTAGCGAACGTTTTCAATGATTATTTTGTGTCCTTAACAAAACAAGCGTACAATCCAGCTTGTACTACATATTTATCGGACAGTACGCCAGAGAGCGCGTTTTTGGCGACGACAGCAGCCAGCGAAATCGCTCACGCTTTCTCGTCTGTAAAAAAACGCACATGCTGTGACACATACGATATCCAGATTAAACCCATTAAACACGTGCTGGATCTCATTGCTGATTTATTGGAACATATCTTCAATCTCATATTTTCAACTGGAATCTTTCCACAGAAACTACAAGTGGCGAAAGTAATCGTGTTGTACAAAGGAGGGGATAAGAATTCTCTTAACAATTACATTCCTATGTCTATACTGCCAGTAATATCAAAAGATTTAGAAAAACTGATTCAGAAACGCATGGTTTCTTTTTTAGATAAGCACCATATCATCACTTCATCCCAATTCGGTTTCACGAAAGGCCGCACAACCGAGCATGCTCTCCTAGCACAGAAGGAATTCATATTAGATGCTTTTGAACGCGAACTACACACACTAGGTATCTTTATAGATTACTCAAAGGCTTTCGATACCATAAATCATGTTACACTTTTACAGAAATGCAATCACTACGGCTTCCGAGGTGTCTTTTTAAAATTAATTGAATCTTACTTAAAGTATCGCCAGCAGGTGGTAGTCATCAACAATCACACCTCCAATTTACAAGCAATTTCAGCAGGTGTGCCCCAAGGTAGTATCCTGGGACCCCCTTTTATTGTGCGTATATATCAATGATATTGTAAACATTGACGCATCTGTAAAGTGTGTTATATACGCCGATGACACAACCTTACTTCTCACTGCGCAACGCTACAAAGATCTGATCAATGACGCGAACCAGGTATTATTAAAGTTGGCTTCCTGGACATGCATTAATTCTTTAAAATTAAACACTGCAAAAACAAAAGCTGTTTACTTTAGGCCTAGAAATAAACCTTCCCCTTTGCATGCACCGTTAATGCTAGGCACCTCGGAACTTACCGAGTTTTAAATGTCTGGGTGTAATTTTTGATGAACATATGTCATGGAATGCCCACATTGAAAAGTTATCTTCGAGTGTATCCCGGATAACCGTAATTTTGTCTCGGTTGCGTTTCCTGCTTCCTAAAAAAGTTAAGCTTCTCATCTACAAATCATTGTTCTTATCACACATAAACTTTTGTCATCTGGTTTGGGGGCACGACAACTTTAACGAACATTCACAAATTACACGTAATACAGAAAAGGGCAATTCGCGCCATTGCAGATGTTCCGTATGGAAGTCACACTTCCCCGCCACTTCCCCGCTTTTTGATGGATGGATGGTGGAACTTTATTAAATATAGTCCTGAGAGACGCGACTAGCGCGCAGTGGGCTTCTCCCACGTTGGGACGGGCAGGCTTAGCCTGACCGCCGCATCGTGGGCTCTCTGGACTGCCCAAAGCTGATCCCTCTTGTTGGGGCTTCTGATGGCGGAGCTCCACTTGGCTGGGTCGGCTTTTTCACTGCCCAGTAACGAGGGGCATCGCCAGAGCATATGCTCTAAGTTAGCTACTTCCCCACAAAGGGGACATGAGCTTCTAGTGTAAGTATCCGGGTAAATTTTGTGAAATAAGGCCAGATTTGGATATGAATCAGTCTGCAGGAGTCTAAGCGTCATGGCCTGGGCTCTGTGTAGTTTTCTGTGAGGAGGGGGGTAGACCCTCCTGCTTAGGTAGAAGTGCTGCGTAATTTCATTGTATGTGGTGGGCTGATCTCTATTGTCCAACGTCGTGGGCTGGGGAGAACCTCCGTGGGCGCGGAACGTCATACCTCGCGCCTTGGAGTGGGCCAGCTCGTTGAGGTTGGTGGGGCCTCCTTCAAAATGACCCATGTGAGCAGGGAACCACGTTAAGATGTGGTTAGAGATGTCTTTTTGACCGAGAATACGGCGTGCTTCCTTGGCGATTGCGCCGACGGCGAAGGCACGGACGGCTGCCCGTGAGTCGCTGTATACGTTCGCGCGCTTCTCGTCGAGGAGAGCGACGGCGATGGCCACCTGCTCGGCAGCGCTCGAGGAGGAACATTCAATCGATGCGGCATTGATGACCGAACCAGCTTGGTCGACCGAGACCACTGCGTATTTGTTGCTGTTCCCGTACCTGGCCGCGTCGACAAAACAGCTCTCCCCAGGGACCTCTGCTACACTGCGGAGGATCGCCGCTGCCCTGGCCCGTCTTCTTCCCGTGTTTCGCAGCGGGTGCATATTGCGCGGAATGGGGGAAACGATGATTTGTTCACGTTGTCTTCTTGGCAATCCCTGGTAATTGTCGTCCACTGTGGCCGACGGGATACCCATGGCCATCAGGAGTCGCCTCCCAGCCTTCGTGCCCGAGAGTCTGATGACCTGTTCCCTCTCCTGTGCCTCCGCAATCTCCTCGAGCGTATTGTGCATTCCCAGCTGGAGGAGTCGTTCCGTCTGCGTGTAGTTCGGGATACCAAGAGCGCTCTTGATGCCTCTCCGGATCATGGCGTTTAATTTATCCCGCTCAGCCCTCCTCCAGACATGCATGGCCGCGACGTAGGTAAAGTGGCACAGTAAGAACGCGTGGATAAGCCTGACCAGGTTGTCTTCTGCAAGACCACTGCGTCTGTTGGCGACCCTCCTGATAAGGCCGATGGTGCTGTCAGTCTTTTTTGCAAGCCGGAGGATCGTTTGGCTATTGGTGCCCGACGACTCCACGATCATACCGAGGATGCGGATCGACGCGACCCTAGGGATTGTGTCCCCACTCTTCGTATGCAGGTTGATGTCACTCTCTGCCAGGGGGCTTCCAGTCTTTTGGCTTGCGTCCCCGCCTACTGGGTCTATACAAAAGCAGCTCTGATTTACTCGGTGAGCACCTGAGGCCCGTGTCCTGCAGGAAGGACTCTGTGTAGTCGATGGCTTCCTGGAGGGCAGATTCAATGTGCCCATCGCTGCCTCCAGCACACCAGATCGTTATGTCGCCCGCGTAAATAGTATGTCCGATGCCTTGAATCTTGCCCAGACCCTCCGATAGACCAACCATGGCGATATTGAACAATAGCGGTGAAATCACGGACCCTTGCGGGGTGCCCCTATTGCTCAGTTCCATTTTGTCCGTTTCGATCTCGCCGACCTTGAGCAGGGCGCTGCGTCCCTCGAGGAAAGATCGAACGAAAGCATGGAAGGCCGCGCCCAGGCCTAGGTTAGAGATTGAGAAGCTATTAACCCTACCAGATTACTACCGCACAAGTCTTATGAAACGCTACCACACAGGACTAAAAAGTGATAACTTTTTGGGCGCACTTGCTCGAATAAACCACCGGACCCTTTTTTATAACACTCGTCATGTTCACACGTGGTTTCTTCCCCGCACGCGCACTAAATACGGCAATGAGATGCTGCGCTTTCTCTTGCCGTTTTATCTGAATCAACTAACAATATGAAAATATTGCTAAAGATACTTTTTTCCTTACATATCGTGTCATACCTTGTTTCCGTTTTACGGTTTCATTGAATTTCATGTGATTATGGAATTAAAGTTTGTACATTGTTTGCCGGTTTATTTTCACTCTGTTTGACTTGTATTACCTTTTGATTTGTGTATATATGTGCATATGTATATATTTATGTATTCATTCAGTCTTGTTAGAGTTATAATTGAGCGACATGGTGTTGTCTGATCTCTGTTGTATCAAAACTAACTATCTCACTCAGGTTGTGGCAGTGGTCGTTTACGTATTTCTTCTTAAAAAAAAATTTCACTGAGCTATTTTTTTTTCTGTTTATGTTTGATGAAATTTGACTAGATATGTTGTTTTTCACTCCCTACATTGTTTTATTGCCCTGTACGCTTGTCTGTCACTGCCATTTTGTACGGGGTCGTGGTCCTAGTCAAGCCCGTGAAGAGGCTTTTTTGACCCCGGCCCTCAGCATCCCAAATGATGGAATGTTGGAATGAATAAAGTTTCAAAGTTTCGATGTTAGGTAGAAGTGCGGAGGGTTCTGGATGTTCACTGCAGAAAGTGTGATGGCTGTAATGATCTCGGTGTTTCCAGCGTTGACCGCAATGAAGGCCATTGTGTGGATAAGAAGTGCTTAGCAATGTTTAAGAAATGCACCATTGTTACAAAAAAGCAAAAGTGCCTAAACTCACGCGCGAAATAATCGAGGCGGAAAAGATAGGGAGTTCACGAGATAAGTGTGTGGCCAAGCCGTCGATCGCTTAATTATGTTACCTGCAAAGAATTATGTTACCTGCGAAGTCATTGATTGCGTCTAATTTTTTTTTCTTCCTGTGCCGGCGTCATGAAAGGTCACGTTTTCCCTCACATATTCCTTTATCCTCAGCTTCAATAAAGTGTTGAAATTTAGCGCCTGTGTGTATTAGGTGTTCTCTTGTTCTCGTCTGATTGTGCGCTTAGAATATTTTTATCCTTGCGGTAGTTTGAGTTTCCGTGCAAATGAGTTCTGCGGAATGCCGCAAGGTAGCGGAAGGGTTAAGAAAGGGAAAATAGACAACCACCCCGGACCAGGACGAATTTTTCGGCGACTAAGAAGCTTTTCTTTCTGAGAAATCCGTACGGATTTCCTTGTGGCTTCGTGCTACAAACGGGTGGTTGTCTATTTTCCCTTTCTTTTTGAGTTTCCCTGGTTCGGCCACAAGTTCGTCCAAATAAAAAGTTTCATTTTGGACAAGCCGACTGCTGCCTTCGTCAACGTCACGACCTCGTGACAGTGTTTTCAGTATTTTGGCATCATTGGCTCAACCAATTTTCTTGAAAATGTTTTTTTTTTTATTGACAAATGTACACATGAGAGGTTAGTGCCAATGCGTGGCGCCGGCTTTTCCTCTTCTCTTGCACAATACTAGATTGTTAAGTCCATGGCCTCCTCAGAGACAATGCGCTTCATTTTTAATGGTTAGAAGCTACCTTGTACCTAGTAGATACCGTCAAAATATATGAAGCCACGAAATTTTGCCCAGAAATTTCAACGTGGCGTCACAGTCCGCACATTCTTGTTGCGCATTATCTCGCTTGCCAAGCGTCTTATTGCGCAAACATCGTGTTTTTGGAATTATGAAAGAGTAATATACCAATATGACAAATATCGTTTTTCTCTCTTGTATTCCTTTAAACTTCCCGCAAATCTTTGTTGTCTAACAGGGCGACGGGCGCAATATTTAAAACACCATCAAAACTTCCCCCAGTGAATACTCCTGTGAAAACGCAACAAAACTTAGTGACGCGTTAGAAGAACATCAAACGATCGAGGTTAACAAGATTGATTGGATTGCGTAAATCATTACGGTCATTATGGTCAACGAGGAATAAGCATTAGGGACCCGCGTGTGCAACGAGGATAGAAAGGAATCATTTAAAGCATCTATTTATGCCAGAACAAAAGTGGTCGCGCCGGTGATTGTCCAAGAGGCCACTGTGATGAATAAATCATTAGCTAGCACAACAAAATGCGAATAACATTACATTCATTAAGGAGTAGGGAAGGCATCGACGCATAATAAATGATCCCAAGGCATCGTTTGTGTACATAGTAAGTGTAGAGCTGTGATTCATTGCGAGAGGCCACCAGTGGCGTCACTGTGGCTGTAAGTGGGGTCACTTATTCATCGATGTGGCCGAAAAAAATATCCTGCTTCTCCCCCCACCTCTTCTTTCCTTCTCTCTCCCAGAAAAAAAAAACGAAAAAAAAGAAAACGCTGTTTTCTTCCCGATACAATCGCATCATGGGTGAATCATGTTTTGATTGGTCCTGAAAAACTCACAGGGTTCCTTGTGCACTCGCCTAAGATGACTGGAAGGCGAAAGCTATCTGCTGTTTGTTTTTTTTCTTATCAGTCGAAGTATTCGTCCTCTTCCGCCCACTTGCGAAAGCTGTCTGCACCACACGTGGTCTTGCACTGCCTCCGTGATCGGCCCGATTTTCACTAAGTGAAGACCACACGTGGTCTTGCACTGCCTCCGTGATTTGTCCAATTTTCACCAAGTGAAGAAAAACCACACGTGGTTTGCACTGCCTCCGTGATTGGCCCAACTTTCACTAAGTTAAGACCACACGTGGTCTTGCACTGCCTCCGTGATCGCCCCGATTTTCACTAAGTGAAGACCACACGTGGTCTTGCACTGCCTCCGTGATTTGTCCAATTTTCACCAAGTGAAGAAAAACCACACGTGGTCTTGCGCTGCCTCCGTGATTGGCCCAACTTTCACTAAGTTAAGACCACACGTGGTCTTGCACTGCCTCCGTGATCGGCCCGATTTTCACTATATGTGAAGACCACACTTGGTCTTGCACTGCCTCCGTGACTGGCTCAATTTTCACTAAGTGAACAAAGACCAAACGTAGTCTTTCACGGCCTCCGTGATTGGCCCCATTTTCACTAAGTGACGCTCAATACATCGACTGAGCAGATATATGGTTTCGCTTTCAAGTCTTCTCTGGCGAATGGGTAAGGGACCCTCGTAAGTTTTAGGGACCTCCCACGTATTTGAAAATAATAATTACTTATTAATTCATACAAACGCGGGCGCTCCAGCAAGTTGGTCAATACAGGACAGACGCTGTGAAATCGGAAGATATCTTTACACTGACGAAGGCAAACGACGCAGCCGTGTTTCTTAGGGCCGCACAGAAAGCACCGAACCATCGCGGCTCGCCATGCATGTGATTGAACACAGAAATACTTATTGTGTATGTGCACCTCGTGCCAGCATACGAAGATGTATGTTCGATGTAAATAATTAATGTGCCCTTATACTAATGTAATGGCAGGTTGCATAAGCAGAGTAATGACGTGCGCATAGATTTATGTAACACGTTTTTCTGGTAAGTCGTCGAGGGAGTACTCCGAAAACCAACACCGTCTAGAAAAGACGGGGAACACGAACCAATACCAAGTGAAAAATTGATCGATCGAGTTCCCACCAGTTATGTGCGCTAAACCTTTTCACTGCTGCAAAATTCATTTTCAGAGACGCGGCTCCAGCAATCAGACTGCTTGCGCAAAATTGCTGTGTAGACGAACGGACGCGTGTGACGAGATCGGGTACCTCGGTTGTTTTACGAAACGAATCGTTATGAAAACGGACTCAGCGTTCAGTTAAGGACGAATGCGTGAAATGTAATATTGTCATAGCAGCTGAACTAAAAATCATTAAAATAAATAATAAAAATTTCCGGGTCCGAATGAGGATCGAACCCGGGTCTTGTGCGTGGCAAGCCTCGCAGCCACGCTTCTGCTTGTGATTACATATAAAATAACTTCCTCTGCTTGCAATTGCAGTGAAAATAACTTTCATGCTTTGCAAGCACGCGCGTCCTGTATACAGGCGTCACAATACAACATGTAATATCGCAGTAATATTGCGTGGTACAAGCGTGCATAGCCATCGGGCGTCAGAAGATGTGAATATCATAACGACATTGTGGATCAAAGCCGTGTACCCATGACAAAAGGCACACACGTTACTGCGCGTATTCCCTTAAGACCACGTAGCGGGTGAATAGCAACTTCGAAAACATTTTCCGCATTTACCGCGTATAATTGCTCGTGGTATAAAGCATGGTATGCATTACATAGTGTGCACTAAGAGATTGAAGTACGGACTAGGGACAGGATATCGCTATCGCGTTCAACTCTTAAAGGCAAAGCTTAAGGGTCCCCCAATTTTTTACCTGTGGTACACTAAAGATAAAGTAGGTGTCTATAACTAGCCTAGCGGGCATGTGCCTAGCAGATCCTAGCCATGTATAGGATAGTATAGCAAGAATATGGAAAAAGGAAGTGAGGGTCAGAAGTAGAGAGGGTATCACATAGTATAGCGTAGACGAGTGAAGGAGAGAGGCGAGTTCGACTTTGGAGACATGCAGGTGGTCTAGCGGAGACATTGTGTGACGTTAGTGATGACGTCATCAACTTTCGCGACGTTAAGTCACTGAAGCTGGCCATTCAGCTCCGCTGTGCAATGTTGTTTAAGACGTTAAGTCAGTTAAAGCCAAGCATAATTTTTCCATATGCTACTTGTGATTCAAGTGAGACACGGAAAGAAAGAATTGGTAGTTGATTAATGTTGCCAAACACTCGTCAACCAAAGCAAGTTCTTCCAGAGATGTTTGGCATAGAGTGACAAGTTGACAAAGATAGACAGGTTCGTTACGAAATGCTTCGCATTTAAATCAGCGTTCACGAGTCTCGGAGTTATGAAGGCTATGAAATAACGCGGAAAGGACGCGGGATGGAGGAGGCTGAGTCAGGGCCTAGTGAATTGTGTGGTAGGCACGCCAGGATGTCTCGACAGACACGGAATAATGCAACGAGACAAATGGCTCGTCGGATTCTGACGTGGCGTTTCAGTCTTTACTGCATCGCCACAAAGGCATTCGCCTTCGAGTTGACTTAGCGATAGTGTATGAGACCCTCGCAAGTTTTTCCCCCCTCCTCGCTTTTCATTTTTGTTTCGCACTTTTCAGAATGACCGCGGACTTAGCCAGAACGAACACTCTATCTTTCCGTTCACTGTGAATAAAAATAAAACAATAAAGCAACAATCTCACATTTATCATCGTTGTTCAGTACCCTGCTTTCACCACTTTGTCCTATGCCCCAAACTTCTCTCTTGCCTTCAGCTCTGCCAATATTTGGGCAGTCGCCGTTTGCTTCCCGCATGACCAAATTTTGCGTCATAGAGCCACCCGGGCACGTTCCAGGCTTCTTCGTCCAAGCTTTCTGAAAAGCCTCTACTGAAGAGTTCGAACAAGCTCAGTCATTCAGCTCACGTGGTTTCTCCTTTTGTCTCGCTCTCCGTGCACAGGCGCAGTACGAAAGGAAGCGACGCGTATACTAATCCCCGTTTACCCACTCTGCGCATGCGTCGTTGGTCAATATACATTTCACTTTGCCTATATTTATCCGTTATAGAGAGAGCCAGAAGCGTCAATGGGCCGACAAACCAGTATCCCAACTGCAGATGCCTTCTCGAGGAGAGAATGTCGTAAAAAGTTGGGAGTCAAGCACCGGGCCACTTTTCCGAGGAAGCTGGGCTTGCCTCCGTGACGCTCTTGAGAAGAATGGCCCGAGAATTGTTGCGAAAGAAATTTGCTACTACCGGAGCAATGGAGGAAAGTTGAAGCGACGGCTGAATGGTTTTGAGCCACGTCGAGAAAAAAAGCTCAAAGAGGCTTTCCTTGGAGAATCTCGTTCGTAGTATGCGAACAGAGAGAAATTAAACAGATTCTACGATAGAAACAATGTCATTTCGCAGGTGCGAGAAAATGCGGTCAGCTGAGGACACTACAGAAGCCAGGGGGGGCACCTATAAACGCACATACGTACGGGACACAGAACAGACCAAGTAAAATACACAATAAGATGACGAACCAAATGGCGAATTCCGTTTGGCTGCAGTGCAAAATGCCGCTCGGTGGCATGAAAACTTGAAGCAGATCTTGCAGAAAAAGAAATAAAAAAGTTGCAAAGAAGCAAATTTAACAGATGAAACGGAGGAGAAGCTTTACGGTGGCAAGCAACGAGACACCTGTTTTCGAAATGTGCACCGTTTCGCAACAGTCGGTAAAAATATCTGTTGAGATGGCAAGCGTCTCCAACTTTTTTACAGCGAAAGCTGTATATGGCTAGGAGAAACGAAAAACCGCTCGGCATCTGTGTCACGAGCGGTCTCCATTGGCTGTCCTATCAGTTACGTCGTTCTGAGCGTCGTACCGAAGCTCGCGCGCCATTGGCGCGCGCGACGCTTGCAAGGTCAAACGCTTGCAGCCACGGCGCGCCCTCTGGCGCGGCGAAGAAATGGCATTGCGGGCAGAAGAGCGTCGACGTGATTCCGGGAGCGCGTTCGCCGGGGCGAACGCCCGCTTTGGGCGAGAGTTTCTCCAGTGGCACTTCGGCTTCGGCTGCGACGTCTGTGACCGCCTGTGGTTCGACCACAACCTGGCAACGATAATTGTGGAAGGCTTCAGTGCAGCGTCGGGTTGAACCCACTGATAAACACTAGGGCCGCACATTTCAGCTTCGCTGGTTAACCATTTGTACGGAGTGCTTGGGCGGTGATTTTTTTTTCTATTTGCACCAGAAATCAGTGCACTCGCGACACTCAGACTGCGCACTTTATTCAGCGTCTGACGTCCTCATGTTTTAAATGTGTGTGCGTGTGTGTGTGCGCGCGTGTGTGTGTGTTTGTGTTTGTGTGTGCGTGTGTGTGTGTGTGTGTGCGTATGTGCGTGCGTGTGTGTGCGTATGTGCGTGCGTGTGTGTGCGTGCGTGCGTGCGTGTGTGTGTGTGTGTGGGGGGGGGGTGTGTGTGTGGGTGTGCGTGTGTGTGTGTGTGTGTGTTGCGTTCGTGCGCGCGCACACACGTAGTTTGTTTCTCTCTAGTACTTCTAGGGCAACATAACCTACTTCGAAATACTCGGTGCATCCAATGTTTTCCAAGAAGAGCAGGACGGGAAAGGAAAAAAGAGTCCAGAACAAATTTTAAATGCAAATGCATTTCTTAGTCGGGCTATGTCAGGCATCCGGCGTTGTGCGGCGTTGGCGTTGTCCGCGGCAGGTGTTATCTCTCCGCTCTCACTCCCTCTCCCATAGCAACAGCTGCGGGCGCGCGCGCTTATCCTCGCCCCTAGCAACCGGAGCAGGTGGTGCGGGTGGAGTAGAGGAGAGTGAGTGGAGAGGAGGAGCGCGCTCTGGTGTGTGAGGGCGCTCGCATCGCGGGAGCTCGGCGAAGCTCCCGCGATAAAGCAAAAAAAAAAAAACAGGCGCTGCGCCGTGCTCCCGACCGGGCTGCAGAAATTAGGCGCCTTTTCCTTCTTCGAACCACAACCACCATATATAAATGGAGTGAAGCGCGCGCAAAATGCATTCGCATTTCCTCACGATTTCCCTTCGGGGAGGTGGGGGGGGGGGGGGGCATTTTTTTTTTCAAGCGATTAGTTCCACGTGATTTTTGTAAAGCACGCATGCAACAAATTGCAGAGTGAGAAAAAGAACATCTTAACTTGAGCAATACGGAGAACGCAATATTTCAAAGACACGCTTTCGATCGGTGACGACTGAGCCGACTTAAAGGAGCACTGACACAAAAACTTTGCACCTTGTTTTTTTTTGTTGCAATAGGTAGCTTACGACCCACTTATCACGGCTGGAAACCTCGTTTGCGCGAATGAGCGATGGTTAGTTATTTACAGACGTTTTTAGAGCGCCCAGTCGCAGTTTCGGTTTCAAAGAGCACCGAGCTAGTCAGGAGCAGTTCCGGTAGCAAGATAAACACAGCTGGCCACGTGACCACGCAAAACTGTGACGTAGGCGGCGCGCGCGAGAGTGGGCGCCGCCTACGTCAGGCACGGAGGAAGAAATCGCAGGTAGCGCAAGGGCACAACCAACAACCAGCCAACACAAAATCGTGACGTAGTTTGTTTACATTGCTACCGCGTTGATGTCGGCGTCGCGAGGGGCTCGCATCTCGCTCAGTCGTGCGGCATGCACTTTGAAATTGATTTTAAATATGTTCTAGGCTATATTTGCCCTTGATATTTCGTAGGCGTTGTCTATGTCTCCACATACATTCCACTCATTATCTCGCCTTCGAAATTTTGTGTCAGTGCTCCTTTAAAGAAATTTTGGATATCTGAGTGTTGCCTACTACAGGGTGCACTAGTACATGCACAAACCGAACACAATGCTAGTTTTTAAAAATTTTCAATAAATTTGTAATAATTCTTTATTGATATTTTAGTCCATATTTTATTGTTTCATTTTGCATGGCACTTTCAGCATCAAGTAGTGGGTTGTCGAGCTAGCCGGTTTGACATCTTGCGATGGGAAGCACAAAGACAGTTCACAAGAAAGGGAGAACAGACGGGAAGACGCTCACTTGCAACTGATTTTTTTAAATGCGAATGCATTTCTTAGTCGGGCTATGTCAGGCATCCGGCGTTGCCCGACGTTGTCCGGCGTTGTCCGCGGAGGAGGAGGAGGAGGATAGGTTGAGGAGGTGTGCGCGCCGGCAGGTGTTATCTCTCCGCTCTCACTCCCTCTCCCATAGGAACAGCTGCTGGCGCGCGCGCTTATCCTCGCCCCTAGCAACCGGAGCAGGTGGTGCGGGCGGAGTAGCGGAGAGTGAGTGGAGAGGAGGAGCGCGCTCTGGTATGTGAGGGCGCTCGCATCGCGGAAGCTCGGCGGAGCTCCCACGTGTGTGGAGAGAGTGTAGGAGAGGGTAGGTGCAGTGCTTCGCCGCTCCTTCTCTCGCCGTTCGCTCTCTCTCCTCCCTGCGCCCCACTCTCCCGTCCGCTCGCTCGCACGTATATATAAATGGAGTGAAGCGTGCGCGAAATGCATTCGCATTTCCTCACGATTCCCTTCGGGGAGGTGGGGGCATTTTCTGAAAATGCTTCCAAGCCCACACGTTCATGCGCAAGCTCCGTCACAGTAATTGGATCTTCCCTCCGCCAGAGCACATAAGTATTGCCATGTCATAGGGAAGCACGATAACAATGAGCACCAAACTACGTAAAACTAAGCGTAAAAAGGATGCTTGGAGAATGAGGGGCAGACTTATTCATACAAATGCTAGCAAATAACATTAATTAATTGACCATCAGGTGTGCTAATGGCTCACTGATACATATATCTACATCACTGCTCACATGATTTCAGAGTATGAACATGGAGCTGGGGGAATCTTCATCCAGCAGTTGCATCAGCCGTTATTCCGTGCATCCTCGACAATGTGATAGATACATACTTAAATATTAACGCCGGCGTGAAATATTATATATGCCTCTGTCAGAATATAGATTTCTAAGCACCCTTTATAATATTCTTCTGAAACGGAGCGGGGAAATAACAGGGTGTAGGAAAAGAAACATTAAAAAATGATTTTAACATACTTTAGGAAATATGTGGTGACACAGCTAGCTGCTTCTCATTTCTATTAAAGTAGCGTAATCAAAATGAACCTTACGGAAAGGCAGAAACTCTCCAAGGTAATCATAGGTCATCGATTTACGTTGTCAAATAAAGAACGTTCATTGGAATCGTTGTAGAATTCGATCTACTTTTATTACGCGTGGCTGGAAGTTTTCTGTAGGCCAATCTGGGAATTCAAGTGGCGACGCTAGATAAGACTAACTTCGGTGCATGGCTTCTGGTGTGTCGCTGAATGTCAAGGCCACTCACATAAGCTTGATTTGTGGCGGCCGCAGCTTATCCGCTCTTCCTTGATGCGCTGCGTGTACCCTCTTTCGATTACACTCTGCCTTTGTTTATTCTCGAAGGCCCATGGCGACGCGCGATCTGGATCAAGGTTGTCGACT
Organism: Rhipicephalus appendiculatus; assembly: GCA_030522465.1. NCBI lineage: Eukaryota > Metazoa > Arthropoda > Arachnida > Ixodida > Ixodidae > Rhipicephalus > Rhipicephalus appendiculatus. The sequence goes on from JALIZH010025286.1 coordinate 33,212, forward strand.
GAAGACTGGCTCTGCCGCTAGGACACGCGAAATGTTTATCCGCCCGACTCATTTGTATTGCTTGTGACACCGAGTGACAGGAAGTGCGAAGCTCGCACTTCCATCGGTACGTGATGGGAAAACAGCGAAATCCACCTCTGAATGTAGGCCGAGAACGTTCGCCGTGCTTAAGCTTACTGCAGCAACAGCGATGACGGTGGCATGGTGCGCTATGCGCCAGAGTCCATTTGCATATCAGCAGCTTGAAGTTACGTGATCGAAGCAGAAACGTCCTTTAAGACGTCACTGGTAGAATGGCACGTCGTTGTCAAAGCTGACTCTGGCATTAGTGATGCTGGCGTAAAATTTTAGGCAGCTTTGCCCTAGTGGTGCCAAGCCTGAAGGAAGTGCGGAGCTGGGCAGCCTTCCTTGTTTCTGTTCAGTTTTCTCTTTCTATCCTCCCTTCTTCCTTTCTTGTTCCTTTTTCCAGTTTTTTTCTGTGACATTTTTTTTCTCTTTACATCTATTTATTTCTATTTTTCTTCGCATTCTTTTCCTTTGTTTCTCTCTCTTTCTATTTATCGCTTGCTTCCTCTTTCAAGTTTTACACGTGGTTAGTGTTGTCGTGTTTCCTTCGCCGTAGTAGTAATGCTCGCACTTAATATCATCATCAAGGCGCTTGAAGAACCAGAGGAAGAAGACTTCTCCTTGGCGAGAGCACGCGCTCTAGATTCTACAGCTGGCTATGCTCTACATGCGGTTTTGCCTGCGTTACGCCACGCGACGACGATACGATCGCAGCGTATGACAGCCCAGCCAAGGTAAATGTAACTGGTAGCGAAGCTTCCATAGAAGCCCATACGTTCAGAAAATGGCGTCTTATCAGCTGCTCATGGGGCTTAGCGCCATCTGTGTGAGGAGGGAACACTTCCGGCGGAACAAAAAATAAAGTGGATGTGACGCAACAGCTGGTGCACAAGTGACGTCATTTTGTAGGCACTAGCGCCAAATTTGATCGCAAATTAGTTTTCGTAGGCCCCTGATTGCTAAGGACTCGCGCTAAGGCGATCACCGGCGAGTCCTTCACGAATGCGCTTCAAGTCAACGCCAGACAAACTAATATCGAGTCATGACTAGATAGTGATGTTTAAGTGTACCACCGTACAATGCTCCTCGGTTTTACTAGGAAACTTATTCTTAGAACTTTTATTCGGCGTTCGCGGCATCTTCCACAGATGGATTAAAGCAAGCAGCAGTGTGCCTTTCATATCTGCAGCGTTGCTTGTTTACTTCGCACATACGTAGGTTCCTTAGTGTACACATTGCTTGTGTTCTTCACTTCTAACAAGAAGAAATGACGCCGAGTCCTGCCAAAATTATGACACTTCAGTTTTATTCAATGGTCACAATAACTCAATTATATTACACTGCACACAATGAGCACCAAGTGAATAAGCACAAAAAGTGTGCGGACACTACGTGCGCTTTGTTTTGTCTCATGCTCCGATAAATTACCGTTACGTATGCGAATGCAGGTGTGCGAATTGTAGCGCGATAGATAACTTAGCGATCTGCTCACCGATAGCACGAATAACCGTAGGCACTGCGTGTTCAAGAAGAAAGCCGGGCCACAGGAATATACTGATGCATGAAAGTCCAGTTAGCACAGTCCTCGTAACCGTTGCCCTTGTTTCTTATCTAGAAGACATGGGTAGTCAGGCATACGTATGTTGCTACTGCATCTTTGCACAGCACATCCTTTCCGCAGGTACCGAGGCAAGCACTCGACGTTAAATGTTATCCGTATCGTCCCGCTGCCCTTGGACACTGTACTAACGACGTTCACCAACGATGCAACGCACGTCACAACTTCGCTCACAGCACAACTTAAATTTTCACCAAAATAATTCAGAGAACGCAAGCAAGTGCGGAACACTAAAACACGTGAGGGGGTGTGTCATCACAGACGAATTTTACGAGCGCGCGTTTCCATGCAGCACGAGGGCTGCACTGAGTAATAATTGGCATGCGCAGAGGGCGCTAAGAAAGAGATTTTTCGTAATAATAAAACACTGCCATAAATTATTTGGTGATTGCACCTACATAATATTGTTGGGGAAATAAATGTCATTTGTAAAACCTAACGATTGCTTCGCCTATGAATAAAACTTCATTTCTCGCTATTCGTGTTTGTTCCCTCCAAACATAGTCGCGCTGCAATCGCAGCTCCCATAACTCCCCATGCTGATGTCGCTGGCAATAGCTTCTGAACCGCTTTTCGCCCGAAGTTTCGCGACCTATTTGGATAGACCTTGGCCCAGCCGTCTAAAATGCTCCGCACTTGATAAGGACTGTAGTGATGCTGGCAATATAGTAGTGTCAACCCTGACTCTGGCCGTAATGATGCTACCGAAACCGTATTGTCAACCAGGGACACTGGCAGTAGTGATGCTGTGAAAATAACGAGAGTAGTGATGCTGGCACAACAGTAGGGTCAACCCTAACCCTGACTGTAGTGGTGCTGGCAAAATGGCCTGGGTTGCTGTAGTGACACGGGCCAACCCCCCGACACCGGCAAAATTGCGATACCTGAGCAATGCCGGGCAGAACCTCGACTTCTATTCAAACTGTACGGCGGTGGTATGACATCATACGTGACATTTCTTCTCGCGTCACATGACGACGAGCTCACGAGGTGATAACATACTTTTCTCCCCTATGCGCACGATTGTTTGCAGAAGGATTTTGAAGCTGTTTCAGAGTTGATATAGCGTGCCCTTTGGGCTTCCGCTGTCATTACACAGTGTGTGATGCGACTGATAATTGGCGCATGAGATAAAAATTTGCAGGCTTAATTTCTTCACACCCACCACCTTCGCCATCAACGGCGCTTGTTATCACACTCGGGGTTATCCTGTTAGATATAAACATTTGATGAGATTTTTTTTTCATGAAGGTGAACGTACCATTGTAAACGACTGCAGTAGAACTGATCTTAAAGCTTGAGGTGCACAGCTACATGGAAGTAAATGCCGCTAAATGTACCAGTTTTCCTAGTCGCGTCTCTCAGGACTCTCAATAAAGTTCCACCATTCATCTATCCTTATCTTGATGATGATCAATGTATAACCGCTGATAATGTTCAGCAACATTTAATACGAGAGGCGTGTTGCAGTGTTTATGCCGAGGTGACTGCGCAGTTCCACAGATCGAATTCAACTTCAAGGGAAATTCGATCGCAAAACAAAGATCGCAGAATTTCAGGAAGTTTTCTGTATTGATACAATGTTCTACCAGCCGAGTTGTTTATTGCGCTACAGGAAACCGCTTATCCGAACTACGACAAAGAAAAGATGGCGGAAGCAAACGTGGTAGCCTGCACATCCTCAGCGATCGGTGCACAAGGCGTGGCGAAGCTTTGTCGAAGATTGCCGAAGTGGCGTCGGGAGTTTCCAAGCATGGTGTGCGCAAGTGCGTGTGACTGATAAGGCCAAAGCCGCGAGTTCATACATCTCGAGCTACCCTCTCATTTTTTTTTCTTTTTCGCGGAAAATCTAGGAAGGGGAGTCATTTATTTCCTTTGAGCTGTCCCCAAGCAGCGACAACGAGCTCGAGAGAAAACGACAGATTTTTTATTATACCTTGCGCCTTGCCTTGCAGCAGGATATTTTCTGTACTTACCAAACGGACACTCACGGGCGGCGTTCATTTTCCTGTTTTTGATCTCCGAAAGGGCAAGTACTCCGGAAGGGCTAATGCCACTTTACGGTGGTCTTCCTGCTGTGTCTGGTCTTGGACGCGGCTAGTGATGTCGTGGAGAGTAGCTGCAGTCTCAGCCGTGGTTGCAGGCTCAACGCATGACGCTTGTTTAAAGCGGCACACGTTATGGGACACCCTGATTCAGCTCAGTGGGGAGAGATAAAATGAAGATAAGATTAGGCGGCGAGTTTATCCGGTTAAAAAAACTTGGAGCACGCTTAAGATTCGCCTTCAAGAGTAGAACGCGATAGCGTAATCGGGCCTCGCACGCATCGCCTTTTCAAGTGCTAGCCTCGCCTATAGGTTCTCGGTGGACGCCTCAATCGTGCCGCAAGGAAACGAGTGTCTCTACGCCTAACATTGACTGTTTAAAGCTATCCTAGAATGCCTACTACGAGTACAGTTGCGAAGTGCTATTTACACCATAATTCTTCCTTTGGCGAATCGGAGAAAGGCCCACTACGCGTCCGTAAGGCAACATGCGAGCCTACACAGCTGCCCACATTGTTGATGTTTGTGCTCACGATGATAATTAAATATGTCGGAGCGCTTTGTAGTTCGTGGGCCTTTGAAACACCCACTCGCTGCGTAATTCATATGTTTTGACGCTTGGCGCGATTCCACGCTTTTGCTACGCAGTATTACATGCCTTAAAGGGGCCGCGACACGGTCACCCAAAAATTTGTGGTTTTCCGCCAAAACTAGAAGTAGAGGGTCTATTATGCCTATACACATATAGAGAGCGCGCCTTAAAAGAATATTTCAGTGCTAACCAGGCCCTAGAAGTCACCGGCTGTAAATCCCGCCCGCCGCCGGCAACCGCCATCTTGTCATGGCGCCTGTGACGTCACGTACAGCAAGGAGCGGTGTAGTCGCCTTCTACCACAGTTTCAGCCGCTGCAAATCGTTCAATTTCAGTTCCAAGCAGAAGAAAGCTCAAATATCTGCATTTTACGCGCTGCTGACCACAGAAAGATATCGCTCGCCGAAATGCAGAGCCAGCTGCTTGTTACGTCACGGCTCGCGAGTTCGCAAGTGTTGCCCGACTCTCAGGCTGCTCGCGTGTTTGTAAAAATATTAAATTATAAATTAAGTGCCCCACCAAATGCGCTAAAATTTCGCCAGCTTATTTGTGAATGCTCAAGGATTAACCCACATAACATAGATTATCATTGAAAATTAAGTGTCATGGCCCTTTAAGGAGACTCGTTCCACTACATGACATTCGTATGCTGTTTTTTTTTTTTCGAAGCAGTTCCAAGCATTGGCATGTCTGTGCAAGAATACCTGCTTGCCACGCAGAAAGCCTTCTTATGATTCTCCTTCATACGGAAGACTTTTTGATTAATCATTTTATTTGCATCTTTCTCAATTTTTCGCTCACAACCAACGACGTCGACAACGATACCGACGCCGGAATTTCTGTGACATGAGCTCTGTAACGGTGTTGCGTTAAAACATGCCTTTCCCTCCTTGCAGTCAGTAAGCAGAAAAAGAGGGGAAAATGAATATGAAAGTGCGCATACGCACAAGAAAGACAGACAGGCAAAAATTCACAATCTCCCTCATGCTCTGAAAGAATTAATGGATGGGCTAGTTGGTTGTGCATAACTGGCTGATACATACTAGCGCTAGGACTAAAACGACGAACACGAGAAAGAAGACGAACACAAGTGCTTGTTTCTTCTTTCTTGTTTTGTCGTTTAATTCTTTGTGCAGTATGTATCAGCCAGTCTTGTCTCTTATGCATTCGCCTAGAATGGCTCCAATCCGAAGGCCATCCGGTATGGCTATTTTTATGGTTTCGTTTATGTACCGTGTTGGCGAAGACTAACATGCACCTCTAATGAGAGGATGAATTGGAAATCATTTGGGGACGCTTTCGCGCAGCAGTGGACATTGAAGAGGAAGGTGATGGTGGTGTTGATTATTATTATTATTATTATTATTATTATTATTATTATTATTATTATTATTATTATTATTATTATCATTGTAACCAGCCACGCTCAAATCGATTGGTTAGTGACCTTTTTGGCGAGGGAGCAGCAACCAAAGCCTGGGATAACCGGAAAACGGGAAAGGCCAGCAATGAAAGCTTCACTTTAACACGCAAATACAGAGATGTTCAGTTGGAGTGACGGAATAGATAGCGAGAGATTGGAAACACGGCCGAAGACAGCAGAGAGTTAAATGGAGTAAGGAAGTCGGAAAGTTCCCAGGCATGAAATGGAGCCAGTTGGCACGAGATAGGGTAAATTTGAGTTCACTGGCAGGTACCATCCCTCTGCACGGGACATAAAGCAGGTTGATTATGAATGAGTTAATCAACTGGACGCGGACGTGTTCTTCTAAAATGTGCGTATGCGCGTTAAAGAAGCAATCACATAGACGCGTCGTGTGGTGTCCTGCACATCTTCATTTCCTAGAGGTAATAAGAAATACAATATAGAGCTATTGCGCCGAAGGCACGAGTTTGCAGTCGTTTTTCGTACATTAGAAAGGACAGGGGAATTTGCGAAGGTACATTAGCACAAATCGTCCCTAGGGTGTCTTCTACGGGGAAAGTCGAGCCTCTTTGTGGGCATTACTTCCTCCCTCAATGGAGAAGTTATCGCCTCCCTAATGAGGGTGTGTTCCTTGTTCATGCGGCTCTTCTTAAAACACGGAAGAAAAAATAAGGCAATTGGTGCCAACGAAAGCGTGGCAAAGATAAAAAAAATCAATACAAAATGAGCAAAAGTGTATACACGATGTTTCTTCTTCCATTTCCTAGTTTTCTTTCGTTCGATATTTGCGTTAAATGGAGGAACAAGATTATTACGTTGTCTTCGAAGAGCGTAAGCCCTAGCTAAGCACCTCGAAGATCTATTAGTTGGCTTCCAAAACAGCACATGAGCCTTTGTTCTCGCGTTGGTGTAGAAAAATAGAAAAAAAATGAATCTAATGTTGCGAGGCTAAATACCTGCAGCGTACACAGTTAACGCAGATACAAAGTAACGCTGATAATGACACATCTTCTACCTTCGTTAATGTGATTACGATGGCGTCACCGACTTTTGTAGGCTTTGTATGAAGTTTTCTTTTTTCTTCTTTTAGTCTGTCTGTCTGTCTGTTTGTCTGTTTGTCTGTTTGTCTGTTTGTTTGTTTGTTTGTTTGTTTGTTTGTTTGTTTGTTTGTTTGTTTGTTTGTTTGTTTGTTTGTTTGTTTGTTTGTTTGTTTGTTTGTTTGTTTGTTTGTTTGTTTGTTTGTTTGTTTGTTTGTTTGTTTGTTTGTTTGTTTGTTTGTTTGTTTGTTTGTTTGTTTGTTTGTTTGTTTGTTTGTTTGTTTGTTTGTTTGTTTGGTGCTCACACTATAGAGCCGGCGGCGCCAGCAAGGTGGTGGAAAGCGTGCATCTTGCCTGAGAGGGGGGTTGAAGAGAGTCGGGAGGACAGCGCGAAAATTTAGATTTTAACTCTAATCCCAGCATAGGTGGCGCCTCAATTTCCCGGCCAGCTCACGTTAGATTCTTTCACCAGCCTGATATGGTAACGACTCCAGTTTCGCTGCTGGGGCTGACTTTTCACGTTGATGTTGCCCAGATTAACGAAGTGTCAGCAGCCCATTGAACGCGTATTCGTGACACGGGGTCACACGTGATACATGGACGCGTATTCATGATGCGTGTGCGCGTGACCAACATCAAAAACTAATACAAGAACAACATTTCAGCTTACCACTGCTGGTGCTGGTAGGGCGCACATATAGCGGTGGCGTCGTTGCGCAACTATAAACAACCAGTTCTCGCATTTCCATGTTTTCTAGATACGTGAATGCGTATAAAGTTCCTACATATGTTTACTGAGTACTTCCTTCATCCGCTTCGTAACGTTATGCCCATTTTAAAAGTGCCACTTAGCGAACTTCTTGATGCCTGCTTGGCTTATCATTCATTCCCGCGGTACGTGGGATCTGCCGAATTTTTTTTTCTGCGCCTTTAGTTTCCCTGCAATACCTGTCTTTCCGACGAAAACACCATCCCCGTGAAAGTAGCTGAAAAATTTTTTTCTCAAAAGCCGTCGTAGTTGTAGTTCCTCTGTTGCTTTTGGAGTCATTGTTTACATGTATATCCTTACGGTTCACTGCAAGGCGAAAAGTAGCTGGTTGATGACAGTTTGAGGGTTCATTAAGATCGATATAAGTGTACGCACAGAAATTGCGACACTAACCAAAATAAACGCGAAACTTCTCCCTTAAAGAGCGTCATTGCGTAAAATGAAGCCGTATTCAAGCGCGCACTAGTTGCTGCCGAGCAGGGCATTAAGGAACAGCATTATTAAAAGTCGCCGGGGCGTTGTTATATGCATCCACGACGGGAAAAAGAAAAGGAAGCCAAACAATGCACCTCAATCCCCCCCTTCCTCAATATCATGTTCTCATTGGTTGTTCTCAAGTTCCATTTTTTATTTGATATCTTCTTTTATTTACGTCAAGCAAGCATTAAGATATACGTAACGCAAAGTGCTCGACTGCGTTCATTCCAGAATATCCTCCACTCGCCATACCCCCGCCGACGACACCAATATACTTCAAATTTAACCTGAACGAAACTTGCAAGTAATGTCCATAACGGTCATCGTAATTAAAGTTAATACAAAATGATTATAAACTGTCAAGTACAACCTCAAAAATTAAGCGCCTTAGGTCATGTGCACTCGTTGCTCGTCCGATATATGTGGCAGTATTTACCGTACCCTCCGTTGGTCCTATTTATGCAAAATAGATGTTCAAGAATGATGTTATACAGAAACAACAGACTCTTTTGTTATAGCGCACACGTAAACAAAGAGGCAGACATCATCAAGTCAAGTCATATAGTCAAGGAACTTGGTCATCCATGAAGTGTGGCTGCTAACTTGCTTGCTATGAGGCGATAAATTGTTTCAGGTTGTTAAAAATATTGTTCCCGTCACACGCACTTTGGGTTTGCGCGCCTAGTGGAAGTGGGAAAGGCATGATGGCGGTGAAGACGGATTTGCTCTACATCGATAGAGAAACCTTGGTGCACGCTTAACTTCTGAGAGTACAATTACATTCTGAAATATAGGGCGTACAAACACCTATATACGAAAGAAATCAAGTCCATGATTACACGCCCTGTCTTTTAGAATGAATACTTCAACTAGTTCAGCTCTCTGTTTTTCTAAGTAACATTACGTCGCGTCTCACTAAACCCTTTCATGGACGTGGCAATATTTCTTCGTTTTAGATTTCGCTTACGTCATCGTCACCCTCTTTTGAATGGCCCATTTCTAAATAAATATGTGGCCAATATTCGCGCTTTAACCTGGCAAATGCTATGCGATTCTGGTGGATTGTTTTGTAAAGCTATCAGGTCTCTTTAACCATAAAGTTTAGCAAATTCATTTCCCACCCACTATTTCAATGCAGGCTGTAGTTACAGTTTCCACAGACACAACCGCTAGATTTCAGCGTTGTAATGTTGATTAGGACACTCTACGTTTTCATCACCATTACCACCAGCTACTGGCGTTTGTTTGGGCTGTTTGTCACGAGCACTTTGCTCACACTCGGCATACGGTGCCTTCCACTTTTTTCCGTAGCACGTGTGACCGCAACAAGCCGCCGTTCGAAGCTATCCTACGGCGCTACAGCGCACATACGTCCAGCTTTGGTGGTGACACCGCATGCGCATAACGTTGAACAAGTCCTGAGACGCAGTCAGGGCTACACGTTTGGCGGAGCACAAACAGATACAAACATTGTGACACGGATAATTTGGGCTCTGACCACGCCCCGCAATGATCGTGGTGCTACCCTCATTAACGCTCTCGAAAAAGCGTTAATGAGGGTCAGGCTCTTTTATATGATTTATACCTATTATCATACCAGGGATGTCAGTCACATGCTTTATCACGTGCACTGGTTGCAGGCTGCCCTTCTTTTTTCATTTACAGTAGAGGATAAAAATGGTGGAGCTCGGCCATGAGTATAGCCGGCTATACCAAAATCACAGATAATAAAAATTGGCCGCGTATCTGCGTGCTTCGCTGCAAATGTCGTCGAAAGACGATAGTCTTGTGCCGACTGCACTGCATGAGCGGCATGAGTACCACAATTTAATAGCTGGGCTAGCCGCTGGGCTCGTTTTTCGGACGTTTTCCGGGCGCGCTTAGACGGACGCCGGCGTTTCTCCGCTGAAATTTGGTCGTCGGTCTCTTCTCTGCGTTCTCTGATCATGTCTTGTAGAGTGGGTCGTATTTCATCAAGCGGCCATATATGTTTTGCCTTGCCTGAGACAGCGCTCTTCTACGATGAATCAGCCGCATCTGGCTGGCATTGATAAAACAGAAGAGGACGCCATCTACAGCGCTACCGGGGAACATCGGCTTGTGTTGATGTTCCCCGGTAGCGCTGTAGATGGCGCTACCGTGTAGACCACAGTAAGGTCCCTACATATATAAAGGTAGCGACAACTACACGCGCGCCCTCTGGAGGGGTCCAAGGAGCAGCGCTGGCAGACGACGCTCCGCTCGCTCGCGTGCATTCTGCGGACGCCTAAAACCGCTCTCAGCGCGCGCTTTAATCGGTTAATTATTGCGTTTTGTGTCGTAAGCTGCTTAGGAAGCTTCAAACGACAGCGACAACAACTAACGAGCCCGGAGTGCGCTAAACATTGAAATAAAAACGCGTGCTTTTCCGAAGGGAGCTTCCGAGAAGTTTGCCACAGCAGTTGTTATGCGGGACATTTATATTTTCGTTTTTTGCGTGTTTTCAAATTCAGCGTAACTTGAAGTAGACGTACTGCTTGTTTTCTAGTTCGAAAAAAAATTGGCCGGTTGTGAGCTTATTGCTAATTTCGGAAACCTCTTGGTTCACTTTGTGTAGTGCAAAACATGTGCTATTATTGGTTTCATTGGGTTTGTCAGCGTTCAGAAGTATTCCCACGATTAAATGACAGTTTTAACTACGCTTATTTTGTTTATAAAGTACTCTAATATGCTTAGTTAGAAGAAAAAGTTGCACTGCATGCGTGGAATATCAGCAACCAGAGTACCTTTCAAGATCTAGGAAATATAGCATGCCCACTAGTGTCTCACGTATTTTAATGATTAACTGTTTTTAAAGACGTACATTTATCCAAAGCCGTCTCTCTTTTACTACCCCCGCCGCCTACGTGTCCCGCAGATAGTATAAAGGTATGTTGTAATGTTACCTATAATTATTGAGAACTGGTTTATGGTTTCAGGTTTTTCCTCCCAGTTTCATGCAGTAATAGTTACTCGAACTCGCCAAAAAAGCATTGTGCCCCCAGGGAAAACATCGCGCGGAATGCTTCAACGAAGAAGCCTTAATTGAACCCGCGCAGAGCAGTGCGGCAAAACATGACAAGGTGTGGCAAAAAACAAATCCCAAATTGTCCTTTCCTTGTGAGCTTTCAGTGTTGAAGCCACCACGAGGAGAAAAACGAAGGCATGAGTGTGCTGGGTTCCGAGCTATTTAATATTTAAAGATACGGGCGTGAATCTGCGTTGTCTACTGCGCACAAAGCTACAGTATAAAAAATGATGAAACAATAATAGCCTTGTTGAGATAATGCACGAACAAAAGCTTGCCGCCAGGCGAAAGGCTGCTTGAAGTTATAAACATTACAAAATCACTTATTTCACATAGCCGGGTGTTTTCTGTGTGCAAATATTTCTTGCGACTGATTTTGTGGGGCCATACCTTCCTTCAGAATATATTTCTGTCACCGCGAGCAACTGAAAAAAAAAAAAAAAGCTTTTTCTGTCCTCCGCGCGGTGAAACAACCGAGGGCATTTAAGACACGGCATATTAGCCCGTCGCATTCAATTCAAGCACAGAATTCCCACGTCCACTCAACTTCAAGTAAATAAACGCTTCTAAATTGCAACAACAATGCGACAGAGGCGCGTGAAGTACTTGTTAAATTGTCCAACTGCACGCTTGAAAACGCAGTCACCCGTACCTCTCGCCGGCACAGCGCTGCCACCGCTGGACCCTTTGGGCGGGGCGCGGAGGCAAAAAGGTCACATGTCGCCAACCGGCCTATCGCAGGACGCGGCGGCTGGATCAGGACCTTTCGCTACTTTTGAAACATACAGGGACTTTAGACCACAGCCAGCCACAGCGTCGAAGTTAAATCACTGGGCGGAGACTTGTTTTGTACACAGCAGCGCCGCGTAATAAACACTAGGATCTTTATAATTACGTATCTATAGATTTTGTTTTAAAGGAACACTGTGAATAGTACTAAGGTATTGATGTTGTGCCTCAGGTATGCGTAATATTTGATTTTTAATTGCCCACGCTCACCCGTATGAACACATGCTTCTTGGTCAAGATTGGAGGTCGTAAGGCAGGTGGTTAAAGTTTGGCCAGTTAGCTGAATCGTGTGACGTGCCGACAAACAGACAAACAGACAGACAGACAGACAGACAGACAGACCAAAATTTTTCCGTTTAGGTATCCCAAGAAAGACTATCGTCTTTAAAAAACAAACACAAGACCGCTAATAACAAAAAAAAAGCTCAATAAACGAGAATGGAACTGCACAAGGCTGTGAAGTATCTGCAACATTGGGGCAGAACAATAACGAAGTGAGTCTGTCTCTCTCTCTCTCACACACACGCACATACACAAACACACCGACACACAAAAAATTCTTGTGAGTTTTTATTTTGATGCATTTTTCAAACAATTCATCTTACGTAACAAGCGGACGCAGTTTTTTCGTTGAGTCGACACAGAAATGCTTACGAATTTAAAAAAAAATGTTTTTGTGGGTAAAGTCCAAAACATGTATGGCCATCACACTAAATTCGCACAAGAGAGGGTAAGTTGAAGATCATTGGGAATAGCCTTCATCTTGCGTGGAAATAAAATACAGGCAGAAAATGATGATTTCTTGCACAGATAACGCGAGAAAAAACATCGATCGCAAAGGGGATGAAATTGAAGAACATATAACAAAGACGCACGTGAGAATACTTCCAGAGTCATGCGAATGTGATTTCGTTCTAGTGCTTAAGCGTAGTGAAGAGTTCGGTCAGGGTCTGTCGCGTCTAGCGAATTGGCTTTTTTTTTACCTCTCATTCTTTGCATTCTTTAAGTGTAGATTCCAGCGTCCTCTGAGGCTGTCGATCTTTTTTCGTCCGGCAATACAGTTCCCGTAAAGTGCCCTCCTGAGTGCCATATTCCACCCCGACTATCGCTCACATTTAGGAGTCCGTTACGGCACCCGAAAAAGATTTATAAAGGAACCTTCGCAATCTCCTTCTGTGCGTTTCTCTTTGTATGTTTGCGTTCATAACTGCTAGCGCGTGTGCTCTGTGTTTATGACTGCTTGCGTGCCGGCTCGTTTCTTAAAGGTCATTCGACTACAAACAATCCGCTACAAACAATCCGTCCATATTAGTGCGTTTGACAGATGGCCATCTCGGAATTTCAGATTTTCTAGCAGGCAACGTCGCTACAGCTTATAGATGCGAGGCATCTTATGCTCGGGGCTCTGTCCGTCCCTCCCGTGTCCCGCGTCCCGCGTCCCCCGTCCCCCGTCCCGCGTCCCGCGTCCCGCGTCCCGCGTCCGGCCACTGTCATGAAGTAGGGAAGCACCCATTATGCGAACCAGAACACTGTAGTAATATGAAGGCCGTCAACCCTAACACAGTCATCAGAGTCATGGCCGAGAGCACAGAGAGGCTGCTTAGCAATGGCTAGGCAGGTGGTGTCTGTCGCCCAGGTTGACCCCATTCCTTGAGTCATGGCCGAGAGCACAGAGAGGCTGCTTAGCAATGGCTAGGCAGGTGGTGTCTGTCGCCCAGCTTGACCCCATTCCTTAATCTTGCTTGCACGTGTTTGGAGGGGGCTTAGTCCATTACGCGTCCCACACCACCACCACAGCGCATGCGCGTCCCCTCCCCTGTGTTCTACTCTCACCCCCTTCCTCTACTCTAGGAATCATCTACTCTACGGAGCGGCTCCAGCATCATCTCCCCCCTCTCTCCTCTTGGAATCATCTACTCTACGGAGCGGCTCACGCGTCCCACACCCCCCACAGCGCATGCACGTCCCCTCTCTCTCCTCTCCTACGGTCCCCCCCCCGTCCTTTCCCCTACGGAGCGGCGCGAACGACAGGTGGTGTGTCAGCTGCATACTCCGCTGGGGGGCGCCACGGTAGTTCCGCGGTAGGAAAATGACAGAGCGCGCGCGCCTCATTCTCTCTCCTGCGCAGCGCCGCGATGAGCGCCCGGACCACTGCCGTGAAATGAGAGCGGCGACGTTCCTCCCTCTCAAGCTAATTATCTCCCCGCTGCTTCGCATCCACGCATGGTTCCCTTTAGCGGGAGATGGGGAATTTTTCTTACAGCGTTGTAGACGAAGCCAGAAAAAGCGCGTCGATAAGGGCATAAGCATAGATCTGAAGGAAACCTTTGAAATAAATTTGTTGATACCGTTTTCCATTCTGTATTTGTTCACTTTTGTTCGGCCTCACGACTGGCATTTTTTAAAATTTGACGTGACGAGGAAAGGAGTGAGCTCGAATGAATAAAAACCGCTGAAATGGCTCACCGAGCTACAGTAAATTTTAACTACGTTGAGGCGCTAAGCTAGTAAATGCGTTAACGGGCTCCTAACCTCGGGGAATACGCAGAGCCATGCAGGTTATGGTCGTTTCTATAGCGTCTCGTATATGTCGTGGTCGTCGAGTTACTTGAGTAAAATGAAACCGTAATGGGATTTACGGCTCGCAGGATGACCGTGCAGGTCATCATGATTAAACCAAGGCAGTAAATATCTGAAGTCATTATATATAGAGGTACGTGCAGCTTCATTTAAGAACACTGGGAGAAACACCTCACTTACATACACGGCCGCTGGAGACTTACCCGATATTCTATAGCCAATAACAGTCGTAAAAAATTGTTCCCGCCCCGCGTAAATACCTGATGCTAATGTAGGCTTGAAGCCCTATTGTTTTTTTTTCAGCGCTACGTTCTATGACGGACGCACAACTGCGCCGCCAGTTTTATGTATAACGGCGGGCCACGGTGCTTATAGTGAGGCATGTAATAAAAGAAAAAAAAATTGTGCCGTGGTGCTTATTGCTGTTCATACATTGAAAATCCGATGCTGCCGTTACGGAATCATGTCGACATTAGCCATTTTGGAATGTCGTCCTGAGAAGTCATCGCCGATGAAGGCGACGAAGGTATTCCTGAAATTCTTGCAGGCGACACACTTGTCCCGGTGGTTATAGACCAATTGCGAAATTGTGATTATGACGAGCATGAATTTTTACATCTGTGCTCCCCCTCTACCTCCTTCTCTTTCCCTCTACCTCTAACTATCAACCACCTTCTAACATCCTAAATTTCAAGCTCCCCTATCCCTTTCCCCAGCGTAGTTTAGCATACCTGTTTTTCTAGACTGGTTAACATTCCTGCCTTACCCATATATCCTGTTCCTTTCTTCCCACGCGGTCGTATCGTAAGTGTGCCCAGAACGGTCCCGCTATGAACCCGCAGCTGTAATATAAACGATGAGCACTGTTTGAAGTACGAGAAACCGCGATGAGTATTCAGTGCACGCGTCTACTTAACGAAGCGGGACTAGCTGTTTCCACTAGTTGTGTCTACAAAACAGGAACGTCGTTACGATTACCAATTCACGACGTCTGGAAAACGTCACGCCGAGGTTATTGTACCTTGAGAGAAAAATTAGCACTTAGTTGGTAAAGAAAGAATGAAAAACACGAAGAGGAAAGAGTTATCAGTTTACAGAATTAAAACATACCCTGGATGTTATCATTCTTTTTTTTTTATTTCTATATGAAAAAATATGAGAAAGTAGGCTACTTAGAGCCGGCTATCCCATCATCATGTTAGTAATATTCAAGACACACACAAAGATAAGAAAAGCTAAGAAGAATAAAAGAGCAAGAACAAAAATGATCACAAATACTATGTACATATTACAATGACAAACGGAGACTACCCGTTTCTGGGCCGGCTGTTCTACTAGCTCCCTTGTCATTCTCTTCTTCCCGGCAGCTCACTGCACGCTAGAACCCCGACGCAGCTCTTATTCATCACAACAAATATGGGGCGTATAAAGCATGAACAGAATCTAAGGGCATAGTCCAACACACAGAGCGTGATCAAATCGTAGATAGAGTCCATAAAGATAATTTTTTATGTAGTTACATGTATCTTGACTATGAAATAAGCTCAATATAATGACTCAACACTATGGAAGGGAGCAATAACAATTGTAGACAGTTCATTAAACTTGTGTTCATTTAACAATCACGAAGAGGGCTCACTGCGCTCATTGATCATCAGGATGTGGCCACGTGGTTGACCTCCCTGCATTTCCCTCACTTTTAGATGCTAAGCATCTTATGGCAGAAGTTCAATCCGGTGGTGTGTGGCGTGACCACCCTTACTGCGCATGCGCATACCCTCTCCACGCACCTCCTCTCCTACGCTCCCCCTCTCTCTCCTCTAGGCATCCCTCCCCGCGGCGTCCACACCCCCACTGCGCATGCGCGTCCTCTCCCCCTCTCTCTCCTCTCCTACGCTCCCCCCCTCTATCTCCTCTAGGCATCCCTCCCGCGGCGTTTACACCCCCCATTGCGCATGCGCGTCCCCTCCCCCCTCCCCCCTCTCTTCTCTCTTACTTTTCCCCCCTCTCTCGCCTCGCAATACCGACGCAGTCAGCGCCTGCTAG